>JAFVLL020006346.1:0-24611 GCA_021397915.2 Tor tambroides | reverse complement strand
CTGTCCCTCAATGTGGAGAAGACAAAGGAGGTTGTGATGGACTTCAGGAGAAACTCCGTTGACCACCCCCCACTGACCATCGACAGCTCGACTGTGGAGAGCCAATGATCAGGGTAGCCTGGATGCTGTGGAGAACCGCCCAACAGGTGAAGACATACATGTGTCTTATTCATGTTTATTTGTGTGGTTAGAGATGTTTCTGATAGTGTATTATTATATTGGCTTGACAAAGGCATAATATTGTTTTCCTATTTCAATGTGTTATTCTTCCCCGTCCTCTGACACCCCACTTTTTCAAGAGTACACCTCTTAAGCTTCAACCACCAAATTTGGCAGGGACCTTCAGGCTGATCTGAATTTTGTTGCTATATCTTTTCTAACTGATCTGACTTACAGAATTCCCTTTAACCGACTTCTAAATGCTGATAGATTTCCATTCGGGGGGTGAAAAATTTTCACAAATTTTTTGATTGTGAACTTCAGTTGTGAATAAGTTGAAGATCTCTATCTATCTATCTATCTATCTATCTATCTGCTAAAACCTGTTGGAAGCATGCTAGAAACAACTAGCAGAGGACTCGTAGTGGTTTTTAAAGGTCTAATTGGGTTTGATGTGGTTTCTTAGCAGTCAGATGAGGTTTAATGAGGTTTGGAGTATCTCTCTGACTTTCAACAGTAAAACCTTCAAACTTCAAGTTTTTAAATGTAATTTTAAACTTTCAGACAAGGCTTTGGTCAAGTTTGTCATTAAACTTTACTTATCTGGTTTGTTTTCTTCTTTTTTTCAGAATGCACTGCTGGGCAGATGACCAAGAAAATTAGTGCAGTCTTCCAGAGATTTCGTGCAGGTTTCCTGACAAAAATGCCGAATTCTGTTGGAGAACCTGAAGTGGATCTGATTGATCCAGAGGAATTTTGTGTCTCAGATCCAAGTGCTCCTGAGCCAGAACCTGAAGTGGATCTGGTCAATAACAACTGAAAATGATCTGGTTGCTCCTCCTGAAACTAAACTGGATCTGGTTGATCCAGAGGAATTGTGTGTACAATTTGGATTAATTATTCATGTTTAATCTGGTTAGAGATGGTTGTAATGCCGCATTGTTTGTTTTTCTTATTTATCAGAAAATACCAACGCGATGAAGATTAAGAAAGTTCATGGCTTTGTCATGACCAAGAGAGCAGAATATGCTACAGTGAGAAATATAAAGAAAATTAGGACTTTCCTCCAGAACATTCCCGATCCGGAACCTGGAGAGGATCTTGATGATCCTCCCGAAAATGATTGGGATCTGGTTGATTCAGTGGAACTGTACACCCCAGGTTCAAACGTTTCCGGACCACAGCCTGAATGGGATTTGGCTGCTCCAGAGGAATCATGTGCACCAGGTCCAAGCATTCCTGAGCTGGAATCTAAAGTTGCATCTGAGCTTTCAAGGTTGGAAAACTACGTCCCTCTAAATGTTTTCCAACAGGAGGATCATTTGAAGAAATGCACACCGCTCAAAGACATGTGACTAACGTCTGGCCCAGGGTCTTCATCGGAGATGAGTATGTCTGCAACACAATTGTATTTCTCTCATTGTCCTGTCATTTATTCTACATGGTAAAGCCTCTTTATGAAAGCCTAACCCATGCTGGTGTGTTCTTGTGCAGAGAGATTGCAACAGACCGAGATGCGCTGCAGGAGATGTGCATCACTCACATCCTCAACGCTGCAGCCCCAAAGAAGGAACTTAAGTACAACTTAGGAAGTTTTAATGATGAAGACATAGTAGGATCAGTCAATACAGGATCCAGATATTACAGAGGCTTGCAGATCAATTATTACGGCTTGCCTACAGTGGACAGACGTTGTTCTGACATCAGCGAGTACTTCATGCCAGCTGCCAAATTCATTGACAAGGCCCTGGATAAGCGAGCGAGTAAGCTGAGACTCATACAAACACTCCATTTTTCATCTTTTATCAAGTGTGCTACAGTCTAGGAATGAGGTTTTTGACCATCTATCTGTTTTTCTTTCCTCAGGTAAGGTGCTGATTTGCTGCAAGCAGGGTGTCGAGCACTCGGCGACGCTGTTTCTGGCGTATCTGATGATCTGCCATGACATGATGGTGGAGGAGGCCATTGATCACGTCATAAAGTAGAGATGCACCAGGCCTTCCAGAGATATCCTGAAGAAGCTGATGCTTCTCAATGCTGACCTTGTGCAGCAGCGAAAACTAAAGCTGCAGGACATAAAAACAGGCTTTTACAGTGTTGAAGTTATTTTCTGTGGATGTGCGGGACTTCCGGTTCATAACGAGTGCAAATAAAGTGCGTTAAAACGGTAAATGTGTTTGCGCCAAAACCAGCGTGTTGATTATGACTATACATTAAAATAATATAAGAAACGCCAGGTTTCAATATTAAGCAGGGTAATGAGCGGTTTTGTATGGCTAAAATGACAAAGCAGATGACAACGGCTTCATAAAATGCATGAACTATACAGTTTTTCCTTTTCTTTCTTTCTTTCTTTTTTTATCTTTATCAATTTTCTCCAGATGTTCAATGAAGCTTATCTTTGAACATGATCGAGTGTTTTGATTTGTTCCTCATTGTCTGAAGATAATTTATTGTAGCCTACCTGACGCACAAGTCTCAGCAAACATTTGCCCAACAGGTAATCTGTTAGTAGCCTATCATTAACTGAGTATATCATTAGTTCCGGTTTTTCAATCCGACTTCAAGCCACCTTATTGCAGTTACTGGAAATCTTGACGTTTCAAGTTAAACGCCGTAGTTTGGTTAATTAATTCTTGTCATATGAAGTACTGTTATGATATCTTTATGGGTGTTTTGTGGGGTTTTACAGATATGAATTGTCCTTGTATGGAAAAGAGCTGCCTGACAAGTCCTCAGAACTCACTTGAACCAAAATTAACCATGATTTAACTACAGATAAAACCACAAATCATGGTAACCACAAATTAACCATGATTTTACTACACTAACCATCGTTTAACTATGGTAAAACTGTGGTTATACAAATGTTAATCCGCCAAAAACCATGGTTACTACACTTTTATTATAATAAAACCATGGTTAACTGTCATATGGTAATTTAATCATGAACATTACAAACCCGTCTGAGGGAGAATAAATGATGACAGAGTTCTTTTAAACATTTCATGTCATTTCTATTCCAATACAGCCTAAACATGAAGAGTTTCACCGAGGAACTCAACGATTTCTTAAAGTGTCCGTACAAACCGAACACGACCGAGCAGGAGATAAACAGGTGCATGTGTCTTCATCTCTAGTTAACATGTTTGTCTCATTAATGAATGCTTTTGTCAGCTTTTGTTAGTTAAATGGATTTTAACAAGAGGGAAACTGACTCCCAATTAAAACGGTGTTCCCAAGCTTAGTTCGCAGTATTTCAATTGGAGAAAATTGTGGTTCTGAGTGTCTCAAAGTTCAGCAGGAGTAATCTTATAATGTTTAATGTCATTCTTATAGCTGGGGTTTATTGAGAACTGAATGCTTGTGGAATGAGTCCTCATAAACTTTTCATAAGAAACTCTCTGTGTGTTTATGACAGAATGAGGATGCAGTTTTGCTGTAACGCCACCGGATCGTTATTCCTCACCAAACGAAACACAGCTGTCAATCAGACCATCCCATATGAAACAGACACAAAACATACATACAAAATGAATGCAGCCATTTACAGCATGCTGCCTGAGGTGCGTGTGTTAAAATTTAGTTTTTTAGTTTTTTGGAATACTTCCATTAAGCAAGGATGTGTTAAATGGATAAAAGTGACATTAAAGGCTTATACTGTTAGAAATGATTTCTGTTTTGAATAAATGCTGTTCCTGGGAAAAGTATCATAGGTTCCCAAAACATAGTAAGCAGCACAACTGTTTCCAACATTGATATTAAATCAGCATATTAGAATGATTTCTGAGGATCATGTGACACTGAAGACTGGAGTAATGATGCTTAAAATTCAGATTTGATCACAGGAATAAATTATATAAGTGCATTAAAAAACATTAAAAATCTTATTGATTGATCCCACACTTTTGAATGACAGTATATACATATATATATATTAGTGCTGTCAAACGATTAATCGCGATTAATCGCATCCAAAATAAAAGTTTTTGTTTACATAATATATGTGTGTGTGCTGTGTATATTTATTACGTATATATAAATACACACACATACAGTATATATTTTGGAAATATTTACATGCATATACATTTATATATTTATATTCTTATATTTTATATTATATATAAATATATTTAATATATAAAGACAACATATTTTTATTAAATATATACATGCAGCATAAAATATTATATATATATATATAAATATAACACACACACACACATATATATATGTAAATAAAACTTTTATTTTGAATGCGATTAATCGCGATTAATCGCTTGACAAATTAATATATATATATATATATATATATATATATATATATATATATATATATATATATATATATATATGGTCCCACTTTATATTAGGTGGCCTTAACTAAGATGTACTTACATTTAAACTAATCATTTGATACAATGCACTTATTGTGTACATACATGTTTTTACATTGTAATTATACTTTTAAAAATACCTGCATGTAATTACATCTGTAATTAATTTCTGTAATTACATTTTATAGTTTCTCATAATGTTATCCCCATTCTTACACCTTAACCATCCTTAAACCTACCCACACCACCAAACCTCTTCCTAATCTTTACCCATATCCTACCTCAATAGCAGACAAAAGTGTTTTGCAATATTATTATATGAATTATATATTGTACTTACTTAATGTAAGTACATAGCAGTTAAAGCCACTTTAATATAAAGTGGGACCTTAATATAAATATAAATATATATATATATATATATATATATATATATATATATATATATATATATATATATATATAATTACATGTATATGTGTGTGTGTACATATATATATATATATACATTTTATGAGGTGCCAAACAGGAAATAATTATATAAAAATCTGAATATATAGATGTAAATCTGAATATATAAATGTAAATTGTAAATATATAGTTATAAGCCTGAATATATTATGTCTGAATATATAGAATTAAATCTGAATATATAGTTATAATTCTGAATATATAGAAGTAAATCTGAATATATAAATGTAAATTGTGAATATATAGACGTAAATCTGAATATATAGATGTAAATTGTGAATATATAAATGTAAATCTGAATATATACTTAAGTCTGAATATATAATATAATTGAAATATAATAAATCTGACAATAAATGTAAATCGTGAATATATAGATGTAAATTGAATATATAAATAAATTAGAATATATAACAAACTGAATATATACTCATAAGTCTGAATATATAGTTATAATTCTGAATATATAGAAGTAAATCTGAATATATAAATGTAAATTGTGAATATATAGATGTAAATCTGAATATATAGTTAAAAGTCTGAATATATAAATGTAAATCTGAATATATAGTTATAATTCTGAATATATAAATGTAAATCTGAATATATATACTCATAAATCTGAATATATAGTTTTAATTCTGAATATAGAGATGTAAATCTGAATATATAAATGTAAATTGTGAATATAGACGTAAATCTGAATATATAGTTATAAATCTGAATATATAGAAGTAAATCTGAATATATAAATGTAAATCTGAATATATAAATGTAAATCTGAATATATAGTTATAATTCTGAATATATAAATGTAAATTGTGAATATATAAAAGTAAATCTTAATATATAAAGGTAAATCTGAATATATACTTATATGTTTGAATATATAAATGTAAATCTGAATATATAGTTATAAGTCTGAATATATAGAAGCAAATCTGAATATATTTTCACAGTTGTTATTGCTGTTCATCGTAACCTATTGACCCTGTAACTAGAGTATTTTAATTTAGTAGAACAGCTAGAATAAGCAAATTTATATCAGTTTAACTGAGAACTAGTGAATTAGAATCAAAACAAATCTGAAAATCAGTGTCAGTTTCAAGCCCTATTAATTTTTCATACAAATGTAGAGCGATTGTTATAAACTGTACACAACTGTCTCATAGGTTGTTTATATACAGAAAAATAGTAAGAATCTATTTCCTAGATATGCTATTGTTTTCATTTGTAATCAAGATTTTCCTCATTTCCTTGTATATTAAATCTCATTTTGCTTGTAAGGACTGTAGCCTGTAGCTGTTGTGCATGCTATTGAAACAATCAATAACTCCAGCTTACTTCCAGGTGTGCGATTAGGCTACTACAACTGTGACACTTGCGCTGATGCATCAAAGGCCATTCAGAGCACTGAGCAGCTTCTCGCTGTGAATGGCACACTGCCTGTCCAATGTGAGATGCTTGAAAGGCCTAAATCTATATATTGACAATTTACATTTATGTATTCAGATTTATAACTATATATTCAGATTTACTTCTATATATTCAGACTTATAACTATATATTCATGTTTACTTCTATATATTCAGATTTACATTTATATATTCAGGCTTACTTCTATATATTCAGATTTACATTTATATAGTCAGAATTATAACTATATATTCAGATTTACTATTATATATATTCAGACTTATAACTATATATTCAGATTTACATTTATATATTCAGAATTATAACTATATATTCAGATTTACTTCTATATATTCAGGCTTATAACTATATATTCAGATTTACATTTATATATTCAGAATTATAACTATATATTCAGATTTACTTCTATATATTCAGACTTATAACTATATATTCAGATTTACATTTATATATATTCAGAATTATAACTATACATTCAGATTTCTATGTATTCAGATTTACTTCTATATATTCAGATTTACATTTATATATTCAGAATTATAACTATATATTCAGATTTACATTTATATATTCAAAATTATAACTATATATTCAGATTTACTTCTATATATTCAGATTTACTTCTATATATTCAGATTTACATTTATATATTCAGACAAAACAATATATTCAGACTTATAACTATATATTCCCAATTTACATTTATATATTCAGATTTTTATATAATTATTTCCTGTTTGGCACCTCATAATGTGTATATATATATATATATATATATATATATATATATATATATATGTATGTATATGTATGTGTGTGTGTGTGTGTGTGTGTGTCTGTATATGTATGCATGTATGTATGTATGTGTGTGTGTGTGTGTATGTTTGTGTGTGTGTGTGTGTATATGTATGTATGTGTGTGTGTGTATGTGTGTATATGTGTGTGTGTGTGTGTGTGTGTGTATTTATATGTGTGTGTGTGTGTGTTTATATATATATATATATATATATATGTGTTTGTGCTCTGTGTGTGTGTGTGTGTGTGTTTATATATATATATATATATATATGTTTGTGCTCTGTGTGTGTGTGTGTGTGTGTATGTGTGTGTGTGTGTGTGTGTGTGTGTCTGTGTAGATTTCCATGGTTTGCCATCTGGCTGTGCTGTGGTTGGCAGTGGATTCTGAATGTTGGTTGTGGATGAGATTGAGAGCTAGACTTGGCTTTCATACGGCAAACACATCCCATCATGCCTTTGCTCACTGGCCACAATTATGTGTGCTCAAACAGATGATTTCAGGATCAGGAAAATCCCATAGACGACATTGAGTGAGAACCAGGGTTCAATCACTGGTACCAGAAGATCAGAGAGACTTTGAACTCTTTCTATTAAAACAGAATTCAGCTGATGAGCGTTCAGTTGTTTCTCATACAGTATCTCTGAAACACTGTTATCTATGTTCCAGTTATTTTAAAAAAACGTCACATGGGAGTACTAGAAGTTACAACTGAAACTTTCTGATCTGCCAGGAGCTCAATGTGTGTCTTTACCCGGTTTAGCAACCGCTGATGAATACAGTACAAGACAAACCAGTCTTAATGAGCAGATTCTCTCGTGAATGTTTAACTAGTTTGCCTAATAAAACAGATGCAGAAGATACGGCGCTGAAAAAGATGCCGACAGATCAAGGCTGTGAAAATGTTACACAATCTCGAGGAAGTTCTGTTTTGTGCTTTCAAATTTCATGTTTAATTCAATGTTTCTTGCCATTCCTTGTAATTATTGGTTAGTCCACATTAATCATTGCATTAACTAACAAAAAGCAATACATTTGTTACAGTATTTATTCATTTTTGTTGTTTAATAAAATATAACTGTTGATTGTTAGTTTATGTTAGCTCAAGTGCATTAAATAATATTAACAGATGCATCTTTTGATTTTATTAATGTATTAGTAAATGTGAAAATGAACTGAAATTAATAAATGCTTTCGAAGTATTAATTTTTAGTTGTAGTTAAATGAAACCTTATTGTGAAATGCTATCATGATTTTATATAGTAAACTGATTATTGAAAATGGGATGTTTGTATAAAAATCAGCATCAAATTCTCTTTCTAATGAACACATGGAAAGGTCATGACCTGCTAAATGTAAAACCCAACATATTAAGCCATTTATGTTTAATTTCATGCAGATTTTACTTTTAAAAGATAGAAGTGGCATTTTGTAGAATGATCGAATCAAGGATTTTTTTTCTCTGTTTCAGGTTTAATTTGGCTTCTATTAATGACAGTGATGTTGGGCTGAAGACGGATCTGATAACCATCAACCCCACTCAGATTCAGAGAGAGTTAGTGTCCACACACACACACACACACACACACACACACACACACACACACACACACACATTTTTTTCCCCCAGTGCAGTAGTGTTTATTAGAAACTGTTTCTGTAGATACAAAAATCTGGAGCAGAATCCGGATCCGTTGGTGGAGCGGGTCAGTGTGTACGGAAACGCATCCCTCGCTATGCCCGCCTTTGCCTACACCTTCTGCACTGGACTGTCAATCAAAACTCTCAAAGTCCTCCATCCAATCAGACCTCAGCAGCCGGTGGTCTTCTTCAGCCCCATTTACCTACGAACATTGGACCGTTTCTGGAAGAGGCGTGGCCTGAAGTCGATCCGCCTCTCCTCTGGGTTTATATTAATTAACACGGCGCTGGAACTGTGCGAGAACGTGCATGTTTATGGATTCTGGCCGTTTGGAACCGACCTGCAGAACAATTCCGTTCCGTATCATTATTACGATGAGTTGAGTCCGCATCGTTACATGCACAAAATGCCGGAGGAGTTTGTGCGGCTTCTGCAGCTCCACAGCCAGGGGGCGCTAACACTGCACCTGCAGCCCTGCTCCTCAGACACGCGCTTATAAAGTGTGCTGCTTGTGTCCTAAACCATAGTGGACACTGAGTGTACTCCAGTAATGCACAGCAATATGTGAACAACCGGCTAGAAAATACCATGAGCCATAACATGAACGCAACATATTTAATTACGCGTTTAGTGCTTTAAGACAGTGACAAACTCAGTAAACACATTATTAATAAAGCATATAATGTGCAGACAAGCAGATGAATCCAGAGAATAAGAATGCACCGTGTTTAATTCCTCCCAAGGCGCGCTTTCCTCTCATAGAAAATTGTTATAAGGAAAACGCTTAATGTGAAACTCAATAAATATTATGTACTAAATCATACTATGTACAGACAAACTTGAGTTCGGTCTTTTAAAAACACTGTTTTACTGCATTAAGCGCATTTCTTTTAACGTTTTCTATGGGAGGAAAACACTTGCGTAATTAAACTTGTTGAGTCGTATTATGGCTCATATCTGCTTGTCTGTACATAGTTTAATTTATTAACAATGTTTATTGTTTGGTCTTTTGAAAACACTGTTTTAATGCATTGAGACACGTTAAGCATTTTTCAAGTTAAGCATTTTAGAATTTCCCCTCACTGATTTCATTCACTCGTTTGAATGCAATATATTAGTGGACTAATGGGAAGACCTATATTTAGTGATTTTGCATTACAATTTGTGATTTTAGAAATCATTCATGTGTGCACAGACCTTAGTAATTGATTAAAATCTATTGACTGGCAACTCAGACCTTATAGAGAGTAATGAAAACGATCTGTGAGAGATAGATTTTACAGTGCCACACAATCTTCACAACTCACAATTTTCCGAAATGTTCCATTGAGTCTACTGAAATCGTTTTGCAAGGACGTTTCGGTAGATGAATAATCGATATGTTGTTAAACAATAGTGCAATACATTTCATTGAATGCACTGTATTTCTGTCCCTCACTGCCTCGTTTTCATTCCTGTCAAGCATTCAAAATGAGGCTATTCTGATTCCTGACTAAGGTCTATAGTCTAAACATTGGATTATTTATATGTGCAAATTAATTGTGCTTCAGGCAAGCAGCTTCATCGCTTCATCAATTTGTAGCAATATATTTTACAAGGTGGCTATAATTCGTACGCTTGTATGAATTTGTATGTTTTGTGAAAAATCTTACATATTTTACATGGTGGTAAATTTGTAGGAATTTGCACGAATGACTACCCCTAAACCTACCCCACACAGAAAAGTATAAAATCGTACGACCTCGATTGTAATTCGTATGTTTTGTGAAAAATCGTGTGTATTTTATAAGTTGGCAAATTCATAGGAATTCGTACGAATGACCACCCCAAAATGTGTAATTATATTACACTGTTTTGACCTTGAATTTAATGATTACAAAGGGGCTTACATCTGAATATTTCCACACACACAGGTTTAATTGATTTCTTTCCCAAATTGCAGTGGCGGCTCTATAATATGAGACACCAATGTTTCAGGAGTTTAGGACACATGCTTATTCCATAACTGTTTTATTTCCTATTTGGGTTTATGTATATGCTTTATTTATTTATTTTTTAAGACTGACCGTTTTTTCCCAAGGCATTGCTAGATGCCAGTTTCCTGTCATAGCTATATGCAAAGATTTGGCAGTATCATAGCTATTAAACTGTATCTAGTCTGATTTTGCGGTGGCTGTGCTTTAAAATGAAATTATTATGGTTTTAATTCAAGTGATGAAGGATTCTGAAAGTCTGACAGCAGAAATCACTGCAACTACTGTAAGGATAAATTTAACGTTTTATACTGTAAAAAAAACATTCATCAATTTATAAAACTCCTGTAAAAAAATAAATAAATATGGAAATGCCTTCATATTAATACTGTGCATTGTGCCCTATTTTACGAATTTTAGTGTGTGTTGAATTACATGTGAGACAGCTGCATGTAGTCAGATTGTTACTTTTGATGTTGTAATATCTGGATTAGTAACTGGCTCAGGACAATATCAGGGGAATTTAATATGGTTAAATCCAAGGAAAATATGGACTTTTTTTGTCTACACGGCTCTAAAGCATTTTACCACTCTTTTCTGTATTTCAAATAATAACGCGTATTTAATATTTTCTTTTTGATCCAATAAACATTCTTAAATAGTTTGGTTGTTCTTGTCAACACACCAGGAAGAATCCTATCAAATACGCTATAAGAGATCAAATCATTAAATTAATATAATTTAATTGTGAATTGAAATCTACGTTTGCATTAACTGCTGTTGAACTGAATGGAAATAAATATGTGGCCTATCCGGTCTCCTCAATACGCAAGCTCTAACATCATATGAATGTGAACCCTCCATATGTCGCTTTGGTGCTTCGACCTTCAACTTTGCACCCGCAGAACTTTAAAAACCAAAAAATCATAAAATGTGTGCACATTTTTTCTGCTGGTACATTGTCGAAAATTATTTTTATTTTAGATATGCAATGTGAGTAGAGTTGGAGAAAAGTGTTTGTTTCTTAGAATAAGGGCTATATATTGTGGCGTTTCCAGAATCTTGATAATGAAACTAGACAGAGCAGCTCAAGCTGGGTGTGTGTGTGTGTTTCATCTTTAACCCCTCAGTCTCTCTCTCTCTCTCTCTCTCTCTCTATCTCTCTCTCACTCACACACACACACACACACACACACACAAACACACTCAAATGCTCTCGTTGACGTGTTTTTCTGATGGCATTGGCATTTCTCCGATGGATCTTCAGGCTCCTGATGGTCCTGATCGTCTTTCAGGGTGTGTGTGTGTGATGTTTTATTACACACCGAACACACACTCATCCAGGTAAACATTTTCATATTTAAATATTTCTTTGTAATTATTGCCAATTTAAATGAGACTCAGTGTTGCTGTTTATATATATATATATATATATATATATATATATATATATATATATATATAGCCATAAAGTATAAGACTCCTTATTTTAAAGTAAAGATATATTAAGTGAGCTGATGATTGACTGTTCTCTAAAGTTGTTAATTGTTTTCGGTTTAGCCTTACATTTATATTTCTTTATATGTTCAGGTCGAAACATCATTTCAGTTTTAATCAGGACGGAAATGTTTTAGATTTAGATTTAATAGATTGATTTCAGTACTGGAGCGTCAGAGATAAGAGTTCAGCAGCGTATCGTAAAGATTGTACGCAGGTGTTTCGTTCCCTAGAGCTCTGCTTCATTTCTGGAATCCTTCGATTTAGTGCAGTATTTCCGTAGGATACAAATAATTTTAATTCGAGCCAATTTTGACTGGGCGTTTTGAATGTTCAGAGAACATTCACAACTTAATGGGAACGTCAGCAAAATGTTCTTAAAATTGGTTTGGGTTAACTGGATGTATATTACATATCGCTTTGAGTGTATTGTATGTATACCGATCAATTTGGGCATGCTTAATATAGAGCTGGACGATAATACATTTTGCTACCAAAAAAAAAAAAGTTCAGAACCAGAAAGAGCTTTATTGGCATGTTTACACATACGAGGAATATGTTTTGGTGACAGAAGCTTCCATAGAATGACGGTGACAAGACAGATGATAAAAAAATACAAATAGGATAATTAAATAGGAGACTATAAGACTGGTTTATGGGTAATTCAGAGCACTACAATAAGAAATCCCTTTTTGTTCAGATGAAATTAAGATTTTTATTTTTTTTAAATGACACCGATGAGGTGTATTTATAAATAATTTATAAACAAAGCAAACTTTCCTCAAAAGCCAAAAATCATATTTGTAGTAGATTTAGTGTGACAGGTTTTGATAATGTTGAGCATTTAGAGCCTTAGAAATGTGTATCAAATATGATACAGTAATTAAAAAAACTCTGAACTATCAATCAGACGACTGAAGGGATGGAGTAGATTGAGTGTGAAACAAGTTTATCAGCAAAGTTTGATCATGTCTATCATTTAGAGCCTTGTATGTGTATCAAATATTTTATACGGTTAATAAGCGGGGTAACACTTTAGAATACTGTTCCTTCGTTAATGAATAACTACACAGGAACAAGTGACTAATGCACTATTAACATTGTAGTAACTACTATTACCTAACAAGAAACTCTGATTATTTAGTAAGTAATAGCGCTCAGTTGAAACTGGTAGTTCACTATTAGCTAATCAATAACTACTATTTTTTATATATATCCTGGAGAACTACTAAGAACTACTGTATACAGGTTCATAATTAATGTGAATAGTGCATAATGCATAATTAATTCTAAAATGAAGATCACGGTAACCCACTAGTAATGACTCAAGAATTACCAAATTCTTCTAAAGGAACTACTAATTACTTGGATCACTATTCTAAAGTGAAAAGCATCATAACTCCCTAATATTGACTGACTATATTGTGTTTGAACAGTATGGAAATTTTTTCTTTGATAGTAATGACTGTATAAGATATTCTTCTAGAAGAGTAAACACACAATTATTTGGAACAGATCAAAAGTGAAGATCACGGGTACCCACTAGTAATGATTTGAAGATACCAAATCTAGCAAAATGAATTACTAACCAGGACCTTACAAAACCTCAAAAGCTTACAAGCTGATGTCATGATCTTCACTAGAATACTGATCCAATGTGATTGAGAATTTAGTATCATGGTAATACTTGAGGCCATTACTAGTGGGTTACCATGACCTTTCACTTTTAGAAATTAATTATACATTATGTTATTCATATGAATATGAATTCATATTGGTAGTTCTTAGTAGTTCTTAGGGAGGTATGAAAAAATAATAGTTACTGATTAGCTAATAGTGAACTACCAAATTCAACTAAGCAGTATCACTTACTAATTCATAAATCAGAGTTTCTTGTTCATTACTAGTAGTTACTAGAGTGCTAATATTGCGTTACTCATGTGTTCTTGTGTAGTTATTCATTAACGATGGAACAGTATTCTAAAGTGTTACCATAAGCGGCAAGAAAATAAATGTGATGTTTTCTTTCAGAGATGGGATGACGGACACACTTCAGCTGCTGCGCTGCGCTAAACTCAGACACAAGTTTTCTATTATCAAACCAGCCAAAAGGTGCGTGAGAATCAAGATCAAGCAGCTTTGCTTCTGTTTCAGAGGACTGATAACTTAAATGTGTTTGTTTCCTTCTCAGTATAAAACTGGAGCGTTTCACGCAGGAGCTGTCAGATTTCATGAGCTGCCCGTACAAATCAAACACAACCGAGCTCGAGCTGAACAGGTTTGTGTCTTTGGTGGATGCTTCTGTCCAAACTGATGAAGTTGATGTGATAACGAGTTTGTGTTAATGGAAGCTGAAGCTCAGGAACACCTCGATGTTGCACATTCCTTTGTAATCTTCATCTCCCAGTGAGGTGAAGTTGTGGAGTTGAGGTTATTGAGAAACACTTTTATGTGAAACCTCAATTTTAAAGAGATCATCTCATGCGACTTCATTCAATATTTTAAGATAGAGTTTGGTAGTGTAGAGAAGAAAAATATATTGATATTCTCAAACAGGGTTTGTTCTGAAATCTTCTGAAATGTCAGTGATGCAGATTCAGTGCATCAGATTTTGTAGACTATCTGCACAACTTGTTAAATTCCTGATCCTGCACAAAATTATTCCCTTCATCACTCTTGAAAAATAAAGGCTCTTTATTGGCATTGAACAATAACTTCCTTGAATTCCTTGAAGAATCCATGGAACTTTTCCATTGCACAGATGGTTTTTTTTATAGTGAAAATTTTCTTTACACTAAGAAAAAAAGAAGAAAAGTTATTTAGGGAATCAAAATTGTTCTTCTGTGGCATCACTGTGGAAACCCACTTTTAAAACCTTTATTTTTAATAGTGTAATGTATTGTGCACAAACTCCGTATCTTTCTCTCTGTGTGTTTATGACAGAATGAGGCTGCAGTTTTGCTGTAACGCCACAGGAACGTTACTCCTCACCAAACGAAACACAGCTGTCAATCAGACCATCCCATATGAGACGAGCACTATAAGCACATTCACAATGAATGACATCCTACACAGCATGCTGCCTGAGGTGTGTGTTTCAAATACACATTTAAAATTGTCATCATTTACTCATCCCTGTGTTGTTTTAATGCCATATGCCCCTTTTTCTTTTTTTGTACCATGAAAAGAGACTTAAAGGGGTCATGAACTGAGAAACCAAAATTCTCTTGAGCTTTTTACATGTAAGAGGTCACGGTACTTTAAAAACATTCGTTTCAGAACTCAAAACTTTCTTGTTAGTGTAAAAACAGTTTATATTGAAGCCAGTCTTCCAGTCTGTCCTACTCTATGATGTAATAGTGTGGATAAGCACCACCTCCACAGAAGAAGATCAACAACTGCTTCTACATCACTGTCTGTTTAGCCCCGCCCACAGATTCTACATCTCTGTCTGTTTAGCCCTGCCCACTGATTCTGTATCACTGCTATCACTGCTTTATCTTTTTATCTTTTATTATCTGTATCATTTTATCTCATCATCTTAAAGAAGATGCTGAGCCAACTATATTTGATCTGACAGGAATGTCGCAACAAAAGTGTGAGTAACTGTTGTCTGTTAAACATATCGTTTGATATGTATTGAGTATTTATGTGTTTTTAACCTAAATCACAGCAGTGTCCATCTGTGAGGAATGTATGCTGTTAAACACAAATGTTAGCCAATCATAGCAGTGGGTGTTTACTTCCGAGTATCCACCACACCTATTCAAACAGAGCTGATGAGGGGGTTCAAAAACAGGACAGAAAATAGCTTATTACCTCTAAATTAAGATGTTTTTGATGTTCTTGATAACATTATAAGTGGACCTCTGAGAACTGTACAAAATAAAAAACAAAGGCAGTTCATGACCCCTTTAAAAAAAATCTTGCATCTTGCTTGCCCATATAGCCTATTGGCAGTGTGTCAGCATCAAGCTTTTAAAAAAAGAAGCAAAAGTAATACAGAGTGGTCTCATGCGACGCATGCCGTACATTTCAAGTGTTCTTTGGGTATACGATTGGGTTTGGTAAGAAACAAACTGAAATTTAAACTATTATTTAACAAATATCCTAACTTTGCCTATAGTCTCCATGCACTTTCATGAGACATTAGCGAAACAGTTCACTCCGACTCACCCAGGAAAAGCACACAAGTTGTGAAAAAATTTATAAAAGATAATAAGATAAGACTTTCATGACAAGATATTCTACTGTGTGCTAATACAGTCTCATGCACAATCGTGCACAGACCAACCGCCAAGTCAGGATATTTGTTAAATAGGGGAGAGCGGGGCACAACCTAACACTTTTTGAAATTCTCAGTTTGTGTAAATCAATAACATGGGGTTCAGAGTATAATTTTTTTATCCACATTAATTTCACACTTGTCTAGCACAGATATGTCACTTTGTTTCATAATTATATTGTATACGTTTTCTTTATTTACCCCAAAAGTATTGAAGTGCAATGTGACCACAAGTCCTGTAGGTTGGGTATATTGTAACATGATCATATGATGGCTTAAAATGTTATCTGATCTAATGAAAAAACATTTACAAAACGAGCTAAAATATAGCTACTGTTAATAAAATAAAATTATAGTAACTAGTTACAATACTACTTACATTACTTTTCCTTCACGCTCCCACAGAAGTTGTAATTGCGTATCTTCCCCACAAAATTCTTCTAAAATGTTACTAACAATATATTTCTGCCTCAGCATTTCATCAAAATCCAAAAAACATCTGCATCTGCATAACAGTGAAACAAAATTGTATATTTCCTAAGAATGGACTCTAATGGGAGCATATACAGGGAAAACAGCATAGGGCCAAGGATAGAGCCTTGAGGGACTCCAAATGGAAGGGGTGCTGATGAGGAAACAAAGTCATAAAGGCGGACAGAAAAAGTCCTGTCTGTTAGATAGGACCTGATCCAATCCAAAGCAGTACCCTTAATGCCGACAACATGTTCCATCCGGGAAAGTAGGATATTATGATCAATGATATCAAATGCAGATGTCAGATCTAAAAGCATAAAAGGTCAGATCTAAATAAAAGGTCATTAAAAACCTATAAAAATGCAGTTCTGTGCTATTAAGAGCTTTGAAACCAGACTGATATACTTATAAAACTCTTTGCGAGTCTAAAAAAGATTGCAACTGTATACAGACAACTTTCTCTAATATTTTAGAGAGAAAGGGGAGTTTAGAGATTGGTCTCTAATTGGAGAGAACTGTAGTGTCCAAGTTGGATTTTTTTTTTAAATCAGAGGTTGAACCACAGCATGTTTAAAATCTAAAGGAACAACACCTAGGGTCAAACTGCTATTAATAATGGGTTGTCAAGTCCGTGTTTTTTTTCTACACAATTGTGCTACTTTTTAATTATTGCCATGGGTTTATTTTTCTCCCCGTTGGTTAATGCTTTTAAATATTTCATAAATTACATTTGACTAAAATGCTTGTATTGAAACATTTTGCATTCTATGATAAAACTGCACTAGATGTTAAGTTTTGTGAAGGAGGCTGGTAGGAAGCCTTTGAGCTGTGTTTATGATCAATTTGCACAACAGTGATTGCATTTTAGGTATGGAATAATTTGATTTTGAGTTTTGATATTTGGGATATGGTCATTGCGCTGCTTTTGGCTGTTTTTAACACTACTAGTTTTGTCACACAGACCTGGCAACCCTGGCTGTACGGAGCAGACGCTTTCAGTTTAGAATTATAGCGTGTGTTTTTCAATTGAACTTAATGATTTTTATTTCCAGGAAAAGCAAAATTACAGTGGGGGGGATGCTCAACTTTGGGTAAAATGCAGCGCTAATCACTGTCACTTTTTAGTCAGCTAACCAATCACAGTGGAGAAGGGGCGGGACTACTGACCAACCATCACACCCTTGGCTGCGTTTCCCAAAAGCATCGTAAACCTAAATACTCTATTGCCATTGCCACCCATGTAGCTATGATCAACTTAGGCTTACGATGCTTTTGAGAAATGCAGCCCTGGTTGGCAGTGTTACTTTTAAAATGTATTGTTACAGTTACAAATTACTTCATTAAAAAAGTATTCAGTAACGTAATCCAAGTATCACAATATAAAAGTAATGCAATCGGATTACTTTTGGATTACTTTATCACATATGTAAATAAAGTCAAAAAAGCAATATCTGAGTACTTTTATTTAACTATGACTTTAAAATTAAAACTAATATAAACTAGTAAAACATATCTGAAACTAATAAAAATCGCATTACAGCCCATATATATATTTATATAAAAGGCAATGCAGACATCTAGTGGGTATACAGATTAGTATTACAGTTTTATTTTTATTATATTATTTTTTTGTTTGTTTCTTTAACATGTACAAGAAAAAATAAATATACAACCCGAATTTCGGAAATGTTGGGACATTTTTTTAAATTTGAATAAAATGAAAACTAAAAGAATTTCAAATCACATGAGCCAATATTTTATTCACAATAGAAGACAGATAACATAAATGTTTAAACTGAGAAATTTTACAATTTTATGCATATAATGAGCTCATTTCAAATTTGATAGGTCTCAAAATAGTTGGGACGGGGCATGTTTACCGTGGTGTAGCATCTCCTCTTCTTTTCAAAACAGTTTGAAGATGTCTGGGCATCGAGGTTATGAGTTTCTGGAGTTTTGAGTTGGAATTTGGTCCCATTCTTGCCTGATATAGGTTTCAAGCTGCTGAAGAGTTCGTGGTCGTCTTTGATGTATTTTTTGTTTAATGATGTGTCAAATGTTCTCTATAGGTGAAAGATCTGGACTGCAGGCAGGCCAATTCAGCACCGGACTCTTATACTACG
Source organism: Tor tambroides (assembly GCA_021397915.2). Lineage (NCBI taxonomy): Eukaryota > Metazoa > Chordata > Actinopteri > Cypriniformes > Cyprinidae > Tor > Tor tambroides. The sequence goes on along the minus strand of JAFVLL020006346.1, from coordinate 5,414 downwards.
AAGCCATGCTGTTGTAATAGCTGCAGTATGTGGTTTTGCATTGTCCTGCTGAAATACACATCATCCGGAGGGGAGCATATGTTGCTCTAAAACATTTATATACCTTTCAGCATTCATAGTGCCTTCCAAAACATGCAAGCTGCCCATACCATATGCACTTATGCACCCCCATACCATCAGAGATGCTGGTTTTTGAACTGAACGCTAATAATACACTGGAAGGCCTCCCTCCTCTTTAGCCCAGAGGACACGGCGTCCATGATTTCCGACAAGAATGGCAAATTTGGACACGTCTGACCATAGAACACTTTTCCACTTTGAAACAGTCCATTTTATAAGGAACGATATAAAAAGTCATTTTTACCGACAGCCATTAGATGATATAATCAATGTCATATTAGATGACTGATGTAGTATTTTAAATTGTATTTTGTATAACATGGTGAGGAGCGAATTTTGATGCTTGATACAAGGGGGTCTGTATGAAATACAGTATTGTGCCATATTTTTTATTTTTTTATTTTATCTATCTATTGTGTAGTGAGCTTAATGTGACATGTGAATTTCCTTTTGGGATTAATAAAGTTAATCAAATCAAATTAAGTGAGGCGTGGCCCACAGGACACGAGGTGCTTCTGGACCATGTTCATATATGGCTTCCTTTTTGCGTGATAGATCTTTAGTTGGCATCTGCAGATGGCACGGCGGATTGTTTTTACCGACAGTGGTTTCTGGAAGTATTCCTGGGCCCATTTAGTAATGTCAATGACAGAATCATGCCGATGAGGGATGCAGTGTCGTCTGAGGGCCCGAAGACCACGGGCATCCAACAAAGGTCTTCGGCCTTGTCTCTTACACACAGAGATTTCTCCAGTTTCTCTGAATCTTTTGATGATGTTATGCACCGTAGATGATGAGATTTGCAAAGCCTTTGCAATTTAATGTTGAGAAACATTGTTTTTAAAGTATTCCAAAATCTTTTTACACACTCTTTCACAGATTTGAGAGCCTCTGCCCATCTTTACTTCTGAGAGACTCTGCATCTCTAAGACATCCCTTTTATAGCTAATCATGTTACAGACCTGATGTCAATTAACTTAATTAGTTGCTAGATGTTCTCCCAGCTGAATCTTTTCAAAAATTTCTTGCTTTTTCAGCACTTTATTGCCCCCATGCCAACTTTTTTGAGACCTGTAGCAGGCATCAAATTTGAAATGAGCTCATTTAGTGGATAAAAGTGTAAAATTTCTCCATTTAAACATTTGTTATGTTCTCTATGTTCTATTGTGAATAAAATATTGGCTTATGTGATTTGAAAGTCTTTTAGTTTTCATTTTACTCAAATCTAAAAAACCTCCCAACATTTCCGAAATTTGGGTTGTATATTTATTTTTTCTTGTACATGTTAAAGAAACAAAAAAAAATAATATAATAAAATTAAAAAACATCCCAACATTTCCGGAATTCGAGTTGTAGTTTATACTCAATATTTTAAAAATCACACCATATACAGTACATATCTGTCTAAATAAGCCTACATGATGAAATTTATGTGAAATGCTATGATCTTTCTTTATTTCCTTGACTGATCCGGGGTGTGGGGACTCGTGGTAATTTCTACATTTTCCTGCTCATTTTCCGCTAAAAAAACTTACAACTGCAGTCATGCACACCATGGAATTTTAAATCACTAACAAACACTGAATTTTAGCTAACATAATGATTTCCATGCTAGTCATACGTGCAAATGTTCAAGTTGGTTGAGTAGCCTTAAGAGTCTTCATGCATAGCTTGCTGTACAGCTATGTTATTTCCTTTATCATCTTTGAAAACAAAATAATTGTGAAATTTCCAGACATGAAAACGTTTTTCCCAGAAGGTATTTAATTTACTGTAGCAGTGTCTCATCCCACGTTTGAGGAGAGTAATTGTAGATGGGTGTTATTTGGGCACGCACCAGCAGGTGGCTCACGTGAGTCAACGTGTCAGCAGAACCAGGAACTGTGACAAAGCATCACTAAATATATCTTTGTCAAAATACTCATTTATTTAATTTTAAATGAAACAAATGTAATCCTGATAGTATTCCCACTTTTTACAAAATGTAACTGTAATCTGAATACTTTGTTTTTTGATGTAACTGTAGCTGATGTATCCTGATTACGTAACGCCATCATATGCATTCCGTTACTCCCCAACCCTACTGATCTATAATTGTAATATATATATATATATATATATATATATACACATAGATATATATACATATATATATATATATATATATATATATATATATATATATATATACAGTACAGGTCAAAAGTTTGGAAACATTACTATTTGTAATGTTTTTGAAAGAAGTCTCTTCTGCTCATCAAGCCTGCATTTATTTGATCAAAAATACAGAAGAAAACAGTAATCTTGCAAAATGTTATTACAATATAAAATAATGGTTTCTATTTTAATATACTTTAAAGAATAATTTATTTCTGTGATGCAAAGCTGAAATTCCATCAGCCATTCCTCCAGTCTAAAGTGTCACATGATCCTTCAGAAATCATTCTAATATGCTGATTTATTTTTAGAATTATCAATGTTGGCAACAGTTGTGCTGACAAATATTTTTTGGAAACTGCGATACTTTTTTCAGGATTCTTTGATGAATAAAAAGTTAAAAAGAACAGCATTTATTGAAAATATAAATCTTTTCTAACAATATAAATCTTTGCTATCACTTCTTATCGATTTAACACATCCTTGCTGAATAAAAGGTTTAAAAAAGAATAAAACTTTACTGACCCCAAACTTTTGAACGGTAGTGTATATTGTTAGAAAAGATTTCTATTATAAATAAATGCTTTTTAACTTTTTATTCATCAAAGAATCCTGAAAAAAAGTATCACAGGTTCAAGAAAAATATTAAGCAGCACAACAGTTTCCAGCATGATAATAAATCAGCATATTAGAGATGATTTCTGAAAGGATCATGTGACACTTTAGACTGAGATAATGGCTGATCAGGAAATTCAGCTTTGAATCACAGAAATAAATTATATTTTAAAGTATATTAAAACAGAAACCATTATGTTATATTGTAATAACATTTTGCAAGATTACTGTTTTTCTTCTGTATTTTTGATCAAATAAATGCAGGCTTGATGAGCAGAAGAGACTTCTTTCAAAAACATTACAAATAGTAATGTTTCCAAACTTTTGACCTGTACTGTATATATATATATATATACACACACAATTATAGATCAATTATAGATCAGGTGCTGCATGGGACCATTTTGTGGCGTCTTTTTTAAAAGTTTGATGTTGATCACCATATACTGCCATATGGACAAGCACGTGTACATCTTTTCAAAAATCTCCTTTTGTGATCCGAAAAGAAAGAAGGGCATAAGGCATGAGAACAAAACAAGGGTGAGTAATTGAGTAATTTTAATTTTTGTGTGAACTATCCCTTTAAAATTCATTAACTGTTTAATCCTCTGGTGTTTGAGGGGTTTTCCAAAAAATGTTTGGAAATTTTAAAAAATCACTACTTCATCAGAATGATATGAAACGCGGTGACTTTTATGGCAGTCGCTATGTGAATATAAGCAATTATGCCTAAAAACAGTGCTTGGTAATTAAAGAATACACAGCACTGAACATATGGCTATACAGGCATCTAAGGGCTGCATGGTATTACAAATGATTTTCTTTTTTTTCCCCCACAAGTTGAAACAAATCTGCCTTCATTCAATGGATTTTAAATACTTTTGCTCTGTTTTAACTTAAATACTGCATTAATTGAAAAAATATATAAAATATTTAATATTATTATTTGTATTTTATAATTTTGTTTTTACATTTTATACAGACAATAGTCCATAATTTAGATAAGAATATTAATTAGTAACATGAAATACACTCAGAATGCAAAATATTAAATAAAAACACTTTAATGAAATATAGTATATTCATTTTTACAAAAAATAAAATTATTACACAATTATGGCCTCCAGTCAGTTTTGACCATAAACAACACAAATGTGACTCCCAAAGGAACAATACCAGAGGGTTAAGCAATTTCTTTGTTTGCATGTTGTTCTCATAGTTTGGGACCAGATTTGTTCTCTGAATGTGACAAAACCTTTCAAACCAGTCAAGCCCTACAAAGTGTGAAGGCTGACCATATTCTCTTTTTCCCAGACATGTCCTGGCCGGAATTTCTAAATTGCACAAAATTTCGGGTTTTTGCTTTGTTTACCTATTGTTTTCATACTTGCTGAAGGTAATGACTAAAAAGTAGTTTGACCAATAGTGTTTAAGCATTGTATATTATCGACCAATCATGGCCTACGAGAAGGTGGGATCTACAGAGAATGGTCAGAGCAATGCAAATATTTGTACATATAATGTATGAAGACTTCAGGCCTGGTTCTTGACAGCTATAGAAGAGTGGGCTGGCAGATATTCAGGGTGGGCATCTTTTTTGGCAGGATTGAGGGGATACATTCTAGATATTTATTCTGTAGTTATTGCTATATTAACTATGCAACTTTATTGCAGGGTTTAAGTACACTGAAAAAAAAGAGCATTATCATGCTTTCATGGGCAGCCTAGCAAACCAAAGAATATCATGCACTTTCACAACAAATAAACCTTTTTTTTTCTTTATTAGTAAAATACAGTCCTCTTTTTTTCCCTCTGGATCATTGTTTCTACACTGGTGATTCTTTTTAAGAGTTCCTTGCCACTGTCGCCTCTGGCTTGCTCAGCTGGGGACACTTAATTTCTAGCGATTATCGTCAATTTGATTTCACAGATACTATTTAAACTAAACTGAGCTAGACAATGACGTCTCTGAATTCAATAATGAAATGCCCTTAACTGAAAATTGAGTGTTTAATCTTATTATTATACATTACTGACACTCTGTCCTCCAATTTGATATTGTTAAGTGTTTGACACAATCTGTATTGTTAAAAGCGCTATATAAATAAAGGTGGCTTTAGCTAACTTTTTTTTTATTTATACCAAACACCGTAATCATGTGTAGAACATTAGGGGGACCAGTTGTTTTGAGGAAAATAAAAAGACCATGCCTGTATGGTAATAGTGTTTTTTTAAAGAAACCAAATAAATAAAGGATTTAAATGAATCAGAATCAGAATGAGCTTTATTGGCCAGGTATGTTTACACATACAAGGAATTTGTTATAGTGACAAAAGCTCCACAGTGCAACAGAAAGACAGCAACAGGACAGGACACAGACAATAAAAGAAAAATATGCAAATATACAAATAGGCAATGTACATAAAGCAAAAACACAATATATAATATAGACAATTATGTGTGTGCAGGTCTGATATGTGCAAATTTGAAATGAAAAAATAAGTATGTGTGGTGAATAAATA
>JAFVLL020006345.1:0-40752 GCA_021397915.2 Tor tambroides | reverse complement strand
GTCAGTATTCATAGCACAACACTACAATACTAGTCGTGCCCCCTAAAGGGGCTTCATATTCACAGTTAAAGGCAATTGCCAGCCTCTGAATATGAATTACTGCATAACACAGCATGATCAATGTGAAAATGTCCCACTGATACGTACCTGGCAGACATTTTCATCTGCTGAAATGAAGGACAGAAGCAACCAACAATTACTCATTGTGGAGGTATGTGGCAACCTACCTCATGAACGGCATCTAAATGAGCATGTAAGGGCCGTCATTCATCTAAAATGACTTTCAAATTTGTTTTGACAGATTGGTTGAGACTTATGTGGTATTGCAAGCAGGACTAGTTTCTGCAAGGGCCACTATAAGACACATTCATAGAGACTAAAAACAAAATATTTAGTTATTTAAATATGCAAAGTTCCAAATTTTAACAAGTTAAATTCACAACTTGTTAATTGAGTTTGTGCCATTTATAGCTATTATCTGAAGAGCAAATTTATTTTACTGTAAATGGTTTTTATTATGCCAAAAAGTACATAATTAAATCCTAATCATAACTAAAGAGTTTAAACTACAAACTTGGCAGTCTTTCAGTCTGTTTCGACTCAGATAGCTTTAATATACAGTAGTCAACATTTGAAGTGGATCAGAAGTTCATCAAAGATGTTCTAAGACAAGAACGGGTATTGTTTTGGTTTTAGGACAACTTTGATGAAAGGTTTTGATCTACTTCAAATGTTGACTACTATATATTATATATTAGATATTTATCTAGATCTATCAACTACCTAGAAACAACTTAGCAACCAACTAGCCTATATTTTCAAACAATGTAAGGCCTAAATAACCTTAAGTGCTCAAGAGTTCTCTCAACTTTCAGACTTCAAGTTTTCAAGTTTTTTTGTAGCTCTACTGTAAAATTCAGGATGCATATATTATCCTCTTTAACCAAAAAAAGCTGCAGAACAGGTCAAAATGATCAAAAATGAGCAAGTAAGGCAAGCTGTTTCAATAAACTTGTGAAGTTTGTGTGAAGTTTGGATGATTTACAGAATGCCAACCACAGCACCTTCTAAATCATTTAAAATATCATTTAACTTCAACTTTACAAATATGTCATGTTTCTGTTACAAAAATAATCTGGTAGATACTTGACAGTTAGATTGCGCTGAGACGTAATGACCAGCATACAGCACCACAGGGGAAAATGTGATTATTTTGGCCTTGGTTAATTAAATCTTTAAACAGTCAGCATGCAAAAACAGTCAGTCTCAGACAATTTAGTTTGATTGAACTATCTCCTCTTTCAATCATAATGAAACCGCCTCATATTGCAGCGCACAAAACGTCTGCCATCCATCAACAGACTGATGGTGAAGGGTGTTTTTAATTTCGATTTAGTTTTAAGTTCATCCGCAGTGGTAAATGGAGAGAGTGAGATATTCTGAATCAGAGACAAAGTTAATCCCTTTAACCACACGGTGCATGTCAGTGTTTTTCCATCTCATCAGAAATGTCACCTGCTGAAGTGACAAGGGAGGAGAGATTGAAATGTCATGCATGATTTATGGAACCTTTTCATGTAACAACACTGTTTATATGACAGTGCCGTCTTATCTGTGAATTCAGCTCGACTGATTTGCCTCCCGCTAAGAAGTAAACGAGTGACGGTGTAAACACACAATTCTGACAAGAAAATAAGACCTGTGGCCCATCCACACAATATACTCAAGCAAACACAAAAGTACTCACATTGGCCATTTGCTGGCAAAGTTCTTACGAATACAAACATTGATGACAACAACAAAATCGATCAAAAGTTGCAAACCAAAAGCAGTAAAACAAACCTTCTTGTCTGGTTGGTCATTTTGTCTTTGCCAATTGAACTTTAAAAGTCTATGCCACAACATCACAAAATAAAATTACAAAAATCATTGTGTTTTCAAACAGTTTTCCCCTGAACACCTTTCCTAACCTGCCACTGCAAACAAGGTGTCCCACCACCAACTCAAAAAACTAAGCCAGGTGACTTTGCTTCAAGTCATGAGACTGAATAATTAGTTCGAAGATGAAAAGAAAACAATTCCAACCTTTCCCTACAAGCAACAATTTTGCTTTCTCTGATAAATGGGCTAAAAACAATGCCTTATTCACAAATTGTTTTTGCAATATTTTCCACATAAATTTAATTCAAAACTTGGAAATATATTTAGCTTGAGCTGTCCGTTACATGGACTTCATTGGAAATACACAAGTTTACCACACTGTAAAAAATAATGTGTAAAATGAATTAAAATAAAATCCTGTATGTTCATTAACCATTTATATTTAATTGCTTACTTAACGTACTGTAAAAATGATGCTTTTAGAAAAAAAAAATAACTGGAATGAATGAATGAAAAGCAGTCTTAAGCAGATCTTGAGCTGAGTAGGGAAAGCTGTAGGGGACTCCAGCATCACATTTGAATGAATCCCACCACACACCTGCATGGAAAATAAAGCTACAGTGTTGGCTGCATACCCTCGCTTGGGAGAAAAACAGAAACCATTTCATCACTAGAGATTTGTGTATTAAAATCAATATTTGCAAACAATTCAGTTCATTAATGAACTAAAGGTAAAGCCCTGTGTGTATTCTTAGCCATTAGTCAGGAATCAATACATGTAATTTCAAAAGCGCACTGAAAATAATGAAAAGGGTCCTTAGCAGAATATTACTTTAATCATCTGAACATTTTTCAATTACTCAAAGGGAAACTTGCTTGTCAGAGTGGGCGGACAATGATTAAAAATTCTATGAGAGACTTTTACAAGGGCAGTTTCATTTCAGGTGCAGTTTGCTCTTTCTGACATTCAATCAATTTGCCTAAAACAACAAAATCTGAGGAAATGCTTTACATGCTTTGAATGGAATTTATATGAATACTCTCCATACCTATTATATATATATATATATATGAAGAGCCATTAACACAACACCTGTTCTTGTGTTTTAGACAGTGAAAACAGAATAATTCTTTAATTTAGAATGTTTTGCTGTTCCCAATTCATAAAGGGATACCATCTTGAGTAGTTATTTTACCATTTTGCATCCATTTTTAGACTATTAAAACATCTCTTCTTTTGGGTCACAATGACTTAGCCAACTAGTTTCTAAGAAGAAAGTACATCAAAAGCCCCAGAGGAGGCATTACCTCCAAGGATGATACGTCATCAAGTCTCTAAACAAAGGCCATTCTAGAAGTAAATGGGGGGGTAATTAAATCATATCTCTTCTCAGGGAAATCACCAGCCAAATAGGATATGGGTGAGCTGAAATGTGGTTAGCAGATAGGCACAGATACACCAAAATCACACAGGATAGCACGGGCTAATGGTTGACTGATGTACGTTTTTCAGTGGTCTTTGCTAATGTGTACAGAGAGATGGGTTACATAATATTTAATAACGATTACGGCAAATTAAATCATACACAATAAAATAACATTATTAAATTAACACACACATTTATTAAAACTAATACATATTATGCACCATTTAAAACTAATTTTAGAAAAAACACCAAAGACAAAATTGATACTAAAAAGTGACATACCTGAGAACACCACTGAGTAATAAAATTTAAATTAGCTACATCACCTAGTGACATTAGAAATCAAAACATAAAAGACTGCTATTCTGAAGAGGAAAAGGCACACAGATCCAGTGAGGAGGAACTAAAGTTATCCCACCTTTCCGTCATATTGATTCCCACTACGGTGCATTGAGTTCCGCTCGCCACAGGAGTTCTACAGCAACGGCACTGAACAGACAGAGAAGGTCAACCTTTGATTTCTCACCATAGTTTCAAAGAATCTTCCATATAAAGAAACACTTTCCTTTTCTTTCTCTTACTCAATCAACTGGGGACAAGCTGCTTCTAATTAGTGAGATGTGCAGAGGATATACATCTCTTCCCTCTCCAACCTTTACCGAGATTTCAGTTGCCCACAAACACGTCTGTATAGCCATTTTCTAATAATGGGTGACAAGTTGCTAAAAAGCCAAACAAAATCACTCTTGAAATGTTTTTGCTTTCATCTCTCATGCCACACAGCAGTATGCATATTATTGTCATCATTTTCTATAATGAGACACAATTAATCATCAAAGCTGTGGCAAAGATGAATGAATTTGTTTAATCTTCTAGGAATATACGTTCATGGCCAATATAATGACTTATCATTTGCCTCAGACAAAATAAATAGGAGAAAATGATGCCAGACATGAGGCACTTTTTAATACACAGATGAAGTAGAAACAGTAGAAAATACATTGAAAAAAAAAACATCATGGAAGTGCATTAGAGCTTGCTATACTGTCACTAACAGCATGCTGGTGAACTTTGCCGTGTGAAAGTTATCTTTGTTTTCTTTTCTCTTTTTTTTTTTTATAGATTTGCCAGCAATTATTGCTGCATCATGCTGTATGATGCATCTGCTAAATAAACTTTGACTTGCTGCCATCTTTCAGACTCTTTGCCAGCTCAAAACTAATTTACTTTCCATTAGAGAAAATAAAAAGGTCAAATGCATCGATTTACTAAGGTTGCATGAGCATACACAAATTAACTTTAGTCTTAAACCAAAGTTCTATTCATCCTACCTTTACAGAATCATTTTATTTTATCTCTAATTACCAAGGTTCAATGCTAACACAATTTTGTCTCAATTTCCACAGTAATTCTCATTGCATTGAATTTAAACATTAATGAAGGGTTCCAGTCTAATTCAGAATAATTGAAATGTCTCTGTGGACATATTTCACTGCTCTGGGATATTAAGACAGATCTGTGCTCAGAATCCTGAGTTTGAGGGTGAGGTCAACATATGGAGTGATACTGATGACTCTTGACTGTGTTCACACAGCACATGAAGCAGATTTATTATTCCTCCATACATATACAACACAGAGAACTTTAATACGCCATTGGTTGGTTGATTTGCTAGAGAATTGTAAACACCATGCCACTGGAAAACAATCATTAGTCGACGGCGTAGAAATTACACACTTAACCTTTAAGGCGGCGGGGTTTTTTTATAGGTTTGTTTCTTCCTTAGAAAAAAATTATAATATTCCTGAATAACTGTACTATTTTTCCTTCATAATTTCAGCCTTATGTTTAGACTGTGGATAATAATTGTGTTAATAGCATCAGAGAAATGGTCAGCACGGTAATTGAGTTTAAAAGGTTAAAATTCATCAAATAACAAACCAAAAAATGTTCTGTTTCCTTCGGCAGTTATTTTCTGCATTTTATCTCTCTGCGTCTTTACCTCTGAGGACTGCAGTTTTATTTTTCTAGACTTGGCATTAATTTATTAACACTAGAGAGATAAATGCAACTGATAAATCCAAATAATTAACTCATATCATGTTAAATCTATCACTGCTGAAAGCAGCTTTCATGTCACCATTTAGTTTCAATGATGGAATGTTGATGGAAAGAAGCTGATGTAAAAGTTGAAGCTGGAATGAAATCATACTGCTAAAATCTAGTTGGTTATAAATAGTTCCCCAAGCTTCAAACGTCATTGTTCTAACCTCTCATGCACATAATACATATATTTAATAATTGAATCATTTGCCCCAGGACTAGGTTTTGTTGTGGCAAACACAGAATTAGATTAACCACAGTTAGGAGTGTATCTGAATGCCCTTTGAAGACTTGCCAAATATTATTAATGTGATAATAAGCGCAGCGAGAACAATACAATTATTAGAGATAACATCAGCGGCAGACTGCAATTCTGGAGTGTGAAGGACTAGAGGACTAGCAGACTCAGTCATGTGATACGCCTTTAAGTGCCTCTCTGGATTACATTAACCTCCATTAGAATAAGAACGCTGCTATGAATATGAAATGGAAAAAAATATGAATATGCATATGAATATGCTAATGGAGCAGCAGATAAATTTAGGGATTGGGGTTTTTCAGTTTTAGTGTTTATGACTAAAGCCTGACACATATTTCAAGCACACAAATGCACACGTAATTGCTTTGCGACAATGTAAACACACAGAGTTACTTAACATGTCTGTGAAATCAAAATTGATATTGTTATTGTGCCAGCTAGATATTAACTTGTCAACTTTAACTAACTTTCTCAGCAAGATTTTCTTCAAACTGTTGCTCTGCCATGTCAGTAAGCGACCTGAAAGAGAAAACTGGCTGCAGAAGGAAACCGTTTACGCTAATGTCCGTTATATTGGCCCTTGCAGCAACACAGAGAACGTTGTGCGTATTTGGTTTGCGTTATAAATTGCAGTCTGACGCAGTCCAACAACGCATGAAATCGAGCTTCTTTGGCTAGAAATGATTGCGTTCACGTACTTGCATTGAGTATATTTTGGGCCTTAGGCCAAAGCACTGCTCTTTAACCACCTTCAGTCTATAGTCTCTCCTTCACTTGAATGAACCTCGGTATTTCGTACTCGTCCACGGGGGCTTGTGCATAAAGTTTAATGGAGGATAAAAAGAGAGCACGATAAAGAGGATTTATCCAGCAGGGTCCATATAAATAAGGCCTCTAATGATCTTCCTGTCATTATTTATGTGTGACAGGTTTCAGACAGGCACCTCGAGGGACAGCCGAGACCTTGTCTTGTCGCAGGCGCACGGTGCCCACAGAGGGGGACTGATTGATCAGGTTCCAGAGCGCGGTCTGTCTGAGATTGAGACGTGATAGTTGGGGCAGCTGATTGATGTGTGAGCGTGTATGTGTATGAGAGAGAGAATTCATCAAGACAAGAGGCTGAACAGACAAACCAAGGGTGCTGTGTGTAGCGTGTAGATATGAAATTTAAATTTACAAATGAACACTCACTTACAGCACTGCTCTAAGGATTTACAGATTTAACCTGCTACAACATTTCAAAAATGACTGTAAATTATTAAATTAATACTGTATATTATGTATGTATAAATGCACACACATACATGTATATTTTTTTTTTAAAATATTTGCATATATATATATATATATATATATATATATATACACACAGTATATAAATATTTTATATATAAATGTAACATTTTTCTTAAATGTATGCATGGCTGTGTGTGCATTTATACATAATAAATATAAGATAGTACGCACACATATATTATGTAAACAAACTTTTATTTTGGAATTAATTTCAGAATTGCCTTAAATGTAGTTAGCGGACATATTTTTGCAGTAAATTGCATAAAACTGATAAAAATGTTTTAAAAATACCATTCAATTAGGCATAATGTAGCAGTGATTCATATTTCAAACACAGAAATTAGATATTTTATTTTTAATTTAATACAGTTATTACTATTATTGGTCGCACTACATAATGAGTGGTCACTCCAAATGACACAAAGACCTTATATCATTAAAAACCTATTTAAAGAGACGAGTGAAAAGTGCAGCACATGTCATTAACTGCAGGCATTTCTTTAGCCCCAGTTATTTCTGAACTTCACCCAATGTTGGCTGCTCAATTGACCCTTTGCCGGGAGTTTGATTAACAGGCGATATGACCAATTATAATGCCGAATTTATTGTCCAACAAACGAACCAGACAGGAGAGTAGACTAACGTTGTGGATTTGAACTTGAAAAATGGTGTGTACCATCTTTTCATGGTTGAAACAAGAATATTTCGTGCTATAACTAGTAAAGATGAAGAAATGATCGGTTCATGTGCTGCTTGAACTGAGGCGCTACAGTGATCTGTCACACATTAAAGAGCCACAAAACAGTATTTATCATAACAGTATTATTTGAATTTCTTTAAAAAAAAATAAAAAATACAAAATTTGAACTCAGACTTTTTCATACCAAAAGTAACCTGCTCTGTCTTGTATGTCAGTGCGTTGTCAATGTCCTCTTCACTCTATTTTTCACTGCATGAGAACATGATGTGTGGCGTAAAAGTACCATGGTTTGTCGGACGTAGCAACAGTAACTGGGGGGGGGGCTTTGCAAAGGGTCAGTTTAGAGTAGCGGGAGATTGCTGGCTCAGGTTCTGAGTTGACAGCATGCACATCTTTCTTACTGTAGAAAATGACATCTGGAGTTTGTGCTTGACTGCAGGGTCAGAATTAGCATGCTGCCTATTGCGAGCGTTTATTTTACTTTGCTTGGCTGTGGAATCTGGTAAAATAAATTAAAATGGTTATTAATAAAAAAAATAATAGTAATTTACTAATAAATGGATAATTACCAAACTAAAATTACATGCTCTAATTTTTTTTTTTTTTTTGCGTTTTTTCTCATATTGTACAAATATTAAACAAACCGTCTGAAATGACCCAAATTGCATAAAAATCTATTCCAAATTATACTAAAATAAAGTATTTTATAAACAATCAATTTAATATAAAAGCACAAAAACTGCCAACCTGGGACAAAATTCTATAATAAAAAAAACATTCTGCAGTGGTCGCAACACATGATATTTTCAAATTCAGTCAAAATTTACAAGCACAGAATTGGCCACCTAAACAAAACAATCTACCTTCCCACGAAAGGTCCCTATGAAATTTATAATAAAAATATATACTTGTAGAAATAACTAAATATTCATTGATTTTTTGAGTTCATACCACATGATACCCAAATGTGGTAACTACATTCCAGCCATTAAAAAGGTTTTTTTTTTTTTTTTTTTTCCAAATTTGAAAGATGCTTGATGCTTCCATGGGTCCTTGGCAAATTGGTATATGATGCAAAGTCCTATCTTTGAATGGATTTCAACATAAAAATCCTGAAATGGTAGCTTCTTGATGGTCGCACCACATGATATTTCATAAAATGGACATCATCAGACAAAGTTTGTTTGTACATTTTGATGGAAATATAAATACAAATTTTATACAGGATTACAAAACACTTTGGAAATCATGCCAAATAGTGCAGAAAATTCATCTGAACAAATTTAGGGTAATTTCAAAGATGTTTCCAAAACAGCAGTTATGGCAGTTGCACCACATGATATTTTGACACTTTGAATAACAGACAAATTACAAGTAACTCACGTTTTTTGAAAAGTTAAAGTGAGTACATAAATGGGAGAGGTGCTTCATATGGCTTAATATATATCTTTTTATGCATTTAAACCAATGTTTAACTGAAAAAATGCAATCAGACAGAGAATTTAGGCGTCACGACATTGACCCAAATATAGAATTTATAAAACGGTTAGTTCCATTCCTCGATTCTGATTGGTCAGCAGCTGTGTTTTATTCACGATACAGCACGGCTATGACCGCTTCACCCAACCGTTCTGTGTATCACTGAGCAACACCCTTAGCAACATAAACAATCAATAGCATCAAAATGTATTTTGTTTAATGTATTACGTAGTAGCTTGCTATTTATTTAATGAAGTATGAGTGACCCCTGCTGGCGTTATGTTGCATCTTTCATCTTTAATTTTGAGACCCCGCCCTTCCCCAGTCTAAATAAACGCTTCTCACGCGGAGATGTGTTGATGTGTGTGCGGCGCGCGTCTGTGTGAAAGACTACAGTTTCCGAAGTGAGGAGGGGATATTACTGAATTTATTAGTTTTCTGTTTCAGGTATGATTCTGTATGACCATCAGTTTACACTGTAATGACTCTTGCAAACGAATCGGTCTGTTTTAAAACTAAAAGACGGAAAACAGACATTTTCTCATGCTGAGAGATAAGCAGATGTATATGTGTGAGAAAATATCATATATGGTGTTAAAAAAATAAATGACACAGCGGATGATGAGAGCTCCTATTCTCTGTTTTTATTTAAGCTCCATTAGATGAGGCATGCTCGGAACATTCTCTTGCCATTTACTGTTGCTGTCAGGAACTATTTCTTTTAGCGGAAAGACAGCATTTAACGAACTTGCTTCAAAAAAGTAACATTTCAATACATACATTTTGGGTTTTAATATTTTTATTGTGTGGTAACCGTTTTATAAAAGCAGTAATTCACACAAGGCAATGATTTTACCTCAGATTGTGTCTAAGAACACCCCTACCGTGCTGTATCGTGAATAAATCACGGCTGAAGGGCGTTGTTAGGCACGACGCGAAGCGGAGTGCCTGCAACCCCTTCATCCGTGATTTATTCACGATACAGCAGGGCCTCTCATACCTTATTGCTTACATACGAAGTATTGCAATAACTCAGAATGTAGGCTACAAATGCTTGAAAAATCACAGAAATCTTGTGTTTTTTATGCCTCTTTTAATTTTGTAAATTAGCTATAAATGTATGTGCTATTACTTTCAGGGGTTAAATTAGTGGCAGAAAAACTGATTAGGCTAAATCACACAACAGAAATGTTATACA
This sequence comes from Tor tambroides, assembly GCA_021397915.2. Classification (NCBI taxonomy): domain Eukaryota; kingdom Metazoa; phylum Chordata; class Actinopteri; order Cypriniformes; family Cyprinidae; genus Tor; species Tor tambroides. Next base: position 30,409 of record JAFVLL020006345.1, on the reverse strand, counting down.
ACCCATAGAGCAGGTAATAAAAGATGCTGAGAAGTCTAAGAAAATGTATTATGAATGTGATAAGACATTTTCGTGAAGGAATTTTTGAATTTTCCATAGTAATTATATTATTCACCAAAGTACCATAGTTAAAAGCCATTTACATTAAAATTCAAACTCACCCAATCATTCGCAGCCATAACTGATCCAAAACTGTGCCAATCCTCGGATTTCACCTCAGACGTGTGAAGGTAGCATACAACTTACTACTACTTTTAAATGTTTCTGTCAGTAATTTAAATTTTCTGGTCTCTATCTGTTATGGTTTCCCTCGTACAACCCAAAATGTCCGTTTTCACCTGGAGCTCAGATAACTAAACGCCAGCTATCTTAAAACGTCGTAAATAAAACTCAAGCGACATAATATCCATGTTAACTTATGTTTTGTGGATGTACAGTCCCTTCCAGCAGGTGTTCAAATCTTCGAACCGATTTTAACGCGAAGTTGAGCGCGAAAAACTCGCGCCAAAGCGACACTTCCGGCAACGCGCGTTGGCTCCGTATGGCGTTGTTTTGCGTGGACGTGCATGTGAGAGAAATGTTTTATTTGACCATCTTTTGGGAATAAAGACAAGAACAACATGAATAAATAACAAAAACGTTTTATTAAAAGTTTTATTTTTTACCAGCTTGGGAGACTGTATAATTATAAACTGTAAAATAAATTATAAAATTGCAAATTAAAAGTTTTCCACACAGGCCCCATAATTTGTTTACAAAGTTCTCTGTTTTTAGTCTAAGCATATAAAATTCTTAAATATGAATTCATAATTGAAATTTATTGTAAGGTTTAGTAAATAAACTGGTTAAGTTATCAGTCTCATTTTGAGGCTCTAGCTAATTCCTCCATCACTGGGGTCATGGGTCTTTAGTGCTAATAGGGTTAATTTGAGTATACCATCACTCCAGACAGGGCACACCCGGCGGTGTGTCTCTCGGGTGTTTGACGCACGTCAGGAGCAGAGGCCAGGTGCGATCACTCCCATCGCAGCCTGACCTGTCGCCCAACCGTGAATTATTCCACACCAACCGCGGCAGAACAGTTTAGAGGTGATGAATCGCCCTGGTGCTTGGCAGGCGGTGTGAATTTCATTTCCCCCAACCAGCGGGTGTCTCGTTTTTTCCCCCACGACGTGCAGAAACTCTGTTCCTATTGAGCCAGAGCGCGTCCTTTTTGCCACGTGTCTCCCACTGACAGTTCTATTACGAAGAAAAATGAACAGGAGACATTAACCGTGCTGTCCTGCCACGGTGCCTTCTGAAAACTACCTGTGAATAGAGCGACTGCGGCAGCCGTAGTGCCATCAGGTTATTAGATTAAAGCAATCAGCCACTCGAGGCAGTTTTACAGTGATTTTACCATGGGTAGGGGTGTTCTTAGACACAATCTGAGGTAAAATCATTGCCTTGTGTGAATTACTGCAATATGATAAAACACATCAATGTTCAATCAATGCATTTATAATTCATAATAATTAGTATAAACCATTCTTACACCAAGTCACATCATAGCCAGTTCAGTAGTCAGTGCACTAGCCTGTCCCATTAAAATGTAATGCTCCCTAAAATTCTTAGGGAGTGCACCTTGTACACTTTTGCACCATATTTACCTCTAACGTGTGCATATTAGTACCACAAAGGTATATAAGTAACTTAAATGTACACATGTACACATTAAATTGAAAAATGACAGTTTTTGTACCTTTTTTAGGAGTGTATGACAAGAATAGTACAGGTAAAAGGTCATAATAAAAGCTGGTAGGCTATTCCTAATTCACCCTGTGATCACTTCCGGAAATGTCTTCATGTTTCAGGTAATCATCAATCATCAATGTCTCAGTGTTTAGTGAATGAAGACCCTTGCCAGATCCTCATGAATTCCTATCTGCACCGCACTTTCCCCTGTGCACACAAATGCACAATTTATGGCCTGTGGTTTACAGAACTATAATGTCAAGGAACCTGTATGGATAAAGATCTATATCATTCATATTTAAGATTCTGTGAAAATGTTTACAGGGACAATGATTTGACTTGACAATATTTTTATTTACTCTACCTGCTCTTTATTTCCCTTTCAAAATTTCAGTGGAAGCATGATTTTATATAAATATGCTACTACTGCTATATTTTCCCCAGTCATCTAAATAGCGAAAAAGTGTCTAAATTTACTTGAATTCTCCCTACGTCACACAAAAAAATATATTTTTTGAAATTATATTGTATTATTTCAAAAAATATATTTTTTGTGTGACATGTAGGGAGAATTAAAGTAAATTTAGACACTTTTTCGCTATATAATATAATATAATATAATATATATTTATTTTAGTTAAAAATACAGTAGAAATACTAATATTGTGAAAATTATTACTGTTTAAAGAAATACTGCTGCTCAAGAAATACTGTTTATTATTTTGAACTGTAGTGTACATCAGTATATTTCTCACATCACCACTATTGGTATTGTGTATAACACTGGGTCACTAAATCCCTGGTTGTCCCTGTAATATTAGAGATCAGAGTTGGAGATAGATATCCTAGTGGACTGCCATAGTTGTTGTTGACACACATCTCATTTGGGAGGGAGGCCTTTCCTTCAGCATTATGATTACTTGCATCTCTTGGGCCAAAGTTTGATAATAAAAGATATTTGTGCAGCTGCCTAGAAACACTTTTCTGCTGATTGTTATCTGCACTCTATTCTTCCTTCATGCAAAATGCTGCTTCATATCACAAAACCTCATTTTAAAATAATTTCTTAGGTATAGCATAATTTTCACTTACACTATCAAAAACATGGATTTAATTGTATGTGCAGAGTATCTGTGACAGTGCAGGGCCCTGAGGTCAATGGCGGCCTCTGGACAGGTGAACTAGCTGTTTTGTATGTTAATTAATGCCTGCAAGACAGGATTAAATTTTAATGAAATTTGTTTCTCATTTTGCTGCCTAAATCAAGTGAATTAATAAAGGTAATAAATAATAATATCAAATTAATAAATATTAAAGCAAGTTCTAGGAGACTCTGCCAAGAAAAGGGGATTGAATAAATATTCATTTTAATTTGTTATGAGATACTAAGGTGTACTATAAAAGTTGAAATTGATTGTTGCATGATTACCTTGTTCTTCTGGATATTATTCATTCTGTCAGTAAAAATCCCATGTTCAAAGTCAACTTGAATATCTCTGACTGAGTGTAAAACATTGTCACCTTGATTTATGAGCACACATCGTATGCTAGGTTTTTATTTGCTGATCTTTACAAACTATTAGACGCTAAGACTTTTCTCGGCAAGCCGGAAAATTGAGATTCAGAGAGAGAAAGGCATACACCGAGTTTCAGGCAGGCCGGAATAAGTTATCCTCAGTCAAACAGAAAGAGACTCCTGTTGAATTAAAAGCAAGAGAATGGAGAAAACATCATAGGCAGGGGTTTGAAAGGTGAGCACAGCCTTTGATAGCTGTCTGACTTCTGCTTCTGGTGTAACGCTTTTCATCCGTTCAAAGAATCCTTTTCAGAGTTGCAGCAAACATTTTAAAGTTTGAGTCAGCTTGAGTTGGTTGATAATGTTATTGGCAGCTGTCAGTAACTTAATGATACGACCACAGGAAACAACTCACACTGAACCCAATAAATTATATATATCAGAAGTCATCATGGAATCCATTCACAATCTATTTGATTCCACAATGTGATGCATTTTTCAGTGAAACGGAAGAAATGTAGATTTTACCCGCAGGAGTTGCTGGATCGTGAAAAGTGGGGGTTTTATACCTGAATAGAGCCAGACTTGAATTGAGTTTGCAGTTGACATCTACTTTTGTGGAGGCTTTTCGACCTGAATGTGGAGGACAAATTATTATTGCACAATCTATACTGACAGGATTTTAGAAATGCATGCATTAGCAGTAGCTTAAACAGTGATTAAATAGCATTTGGCTAAACGCTTTAGTTAGGGTAGTGCCATATTTAATTTTTGACAGGAATGAAAAGAAGGCTGTGAGGGATATTAGTACAGTACGTTCAATGGCCTGTACTATTGTTTAACAACAACGATTTATCAAAAACATTTCTGAAAAAAAAAACTAGACAAAACCAGTTTCGAAAGCTGTGAGTTGTGAAACAAGATCTGTGCAACTCTATTGATTAACAGTAAACTAATATCACTAGTTAAAACATGAATAAATGAAAATGAATTTGCCTGCTCATTGTAGTACATTCCTACAAGGTCAACCTAAGCCCAAACAGAAACGATATTAATATTCTAGGTAAAAATCCTATAAAGATAAAACACATGCCTATGATACAACAGAGGGCTAAAGCTTCAATATCTGTCTACTGGGTTTTGATTAGTTCAGAGGAACATTAAAAAAATTTTGAAAGTAAAATTACAGATTAATTGGGGTCTCTGGGACTCCAAAATTATAAAGAAAGTCAATCTCACCAGAACACGAAGCTCAGCGTGTTATATTAAAAATGTATTTCAGTCACACTTTCTTATTTCTTGCTCTTTCTAAGGTCAGTCTTCTCATCCTGAACTTTCTCTTTTCTAATCCCTCTCTATCCACATCTCACAGACTCGCTGCTCAGCTTCTCTCCGCATGCTGTTACCTGGCCTGGTGCTTTGGCCGCTCTTCAGAAGGGTGAGCCAGTGTCGGTCAACACGGTTGCTCGATAATCTTTATCCACTCACTGGCCCGTTACAGCCCTGCCCAGAGCGAGAAAGAGGGCCAGACTGTGTCCGAGGGGAAGGATTTAATGCGCTCTCCTCCCAGACTTCATTACATCCCCAGACCAACATCATCTCTCTTGGTTCAGACCTTGAACTATGCCGCTTCCCCCGCTGAGACCCTCATGAACCTGTGTGCATCAAGCTCATAGTGGCATCTTTAAATGACCTGATTCTCTGGTTTATGACACACGCTCTAGTCATCTTCTCCCCATCAGCTCCATTTAGCCTTCACTGGCTGATGTGTCATATTATACAGACACGGGTTCTCCATAATGTGACATTGTATCCATAAATGTTTCTTGGTCTTTGTAATAGGGATCCTTCTGGGTCAGCATGTCCTTGATAGGTTCAGAAGGATTGTAATGGGACATAAAGCTGGATTGCATATGACCAAAATTAGTTTTACAAGCTTAAGGGTAGTTCGGGCATGTTCTTTGGCAATACAAGAAACTCGTTTACCATCTTGGGCCATTATTGGTTTATGAACAGGTGCTATTGAGTGTTCATCCACTGCCATCTTGTGGTCGGTTTCGAATTCTGCACCACATATTAGTAAAAGTGTTCATCTGTAGTCATTCAGTCATGACTTTCTGACGAAAACAAAGAAATGTTCTGATTAATGTTCACGCTGCTCTTTATATGTGATACAATCATCCTTACAAACCAGAAACAGTGTTGGGCTAGTACTCAAAGAATGTAATATATTACTCATTACTAGTTACTCCTTTCAAATGTAATATTGTTACTTTACTTATTACTTTTTGGCAGCAGTAATTAGTTACTCTACTAGTAACATAACTTTTTCTTCACGCCCCACAGAAGTTGTAACTGTGTATCTTCCACATAAAATTCTTCTAGAATGTTACTAACAACATATTTCTTCCTCATCATTTGACCAAAATCCACATTGGATTCCAAAAACTCAATAGTGATTGATAGTGAAATTCAAGTAGAAGTGTTGTATTAATCTCATTAATTGACATGTGTAGCTTGAAGCTAATTGTAATTTCTCCTTTACTCATATACCATTATATTTCATTGTATTTTATCAAATCACATAAGTTTGTAAGAAACTGTTTAATTTTCCGAAAAAGATTTTTAATTATAGTAATATAATGTACCACATGCTGATCAGAAGGATGTCATGCATGTGTGAGTCATGAAAATTATGAAAATAAATCTAGGAGTTAGATTTTAAATCAGCGGGGTTAAGGCACCAAAAGTAACTAAGTAACTAAGCTGTTTTATGGATGGTAACTGTAATATTATTACTGAAATCTTATTAGTAATTAGTTATACTACTAGTTACTGCAAAAAGTAGCCTAATATTATTACAGTAGCCTAACTAAGTTACTAGTAACTATTTACTGCCCAACACTGATTACAAACGAAACCTTTTATGATAATTTCACAATGAAAAGTTATTATTTTATCTTAAATATAGACGGAACACTGTTAGATGTAGTGAGAATGTCAGTTAATACATTCTTTACCGTTGCATTTTGTTTGGATAATAGCTACAATTCATTTTGAAAATTACTAGCTAAAATAGTACCAAAATAACAATAAAAGGCATTGAAAAGGAAAGCAGAAAAACTGTGGATCCAATGGAGAACAGTATAAAGAAGAATTACGGTAATGAATAATGAAATCTGTACAAGATTGGCCAAAATAGGACACACAGTCATGTTTTCCTCACTGTATTTCGCTGTATTGTTAAATGAGTGCACACACAAGGAATAAAAGATAGTATGTGAAATCAAATCTTTCATCTGTTCTCATGCATTCCTAACCGTAATTTCCATTAAACTAAAGCATCCTATTTCCTCCTTTATGAACGTTTGAGCAGGAAGGTGACGGTGAACTTCGTTTCCCAGAGTGCATCGCGCTGACAGCTTCTTCCTCGCGACAAAAATGGCGGCTCCTTTAACACTCCTGCTGATAGTGGCTGTTACAATAAGAGCCGTTTTATTCCGATCCAGTCTAGCAGAATTAATTTCAGAGAGAGTCGAGGTGGTGTCGCCTTTGAATGCGTGGAAACGAGGTATGTTTTTGTATTTTTTTCTGTATGGGAATGCTGTATACTGATGGTATGTTCGTGTATGGCAGCAGTGCTGAGCTGTCAAATGAAGACATGCATTAAATATATTTTCAGCACGTGATGTTTTCATGCTTTGTTTTTAAGTCAATTATTGTTAGTTACATTATTGTTTAGTTTTATATATATATATATATATATATATATATATATATATATATATGATTTTAAATATTCAGCATCAATGGAATACGCAGATTTTGAACTCCACAGCCTGTTGTGGCACACAGTTTATTATCTATTTCCAGTATGTCTTGGACTGAATGGATTACATTACTGCAAATTGTTCTTAAGTTTGATTTTACATCAAATCAATGGTAAATCTAATAACCATGTTATATTTATACAGTCTGTCAAATATCGATAAACTGGAGTCCTCATTGAAGTGATGTGATTTTTGGGCGTTGTTTCAGTAGAAAACCCCTGTTTCAGTTACAGTAGTGTTCACTTCACTACCTTGAAAAAAATGACTTATGTATTTAATGGAAAATGTCTTTAAGTTCTTCAGCTGTTAAATGCATAATATGATTGATTTGTGAATTAAACAGTTGTAGAGGGTCTTGCCTTGTTGGATCTGGGGGTCTCGCCTTACTCCGGAGATGTGTTTCATGAAGTAAGTTCTATTTGACTTTGTGTTTGATTCATTTTCTTTCTCCGATGTGTTAAACTGTTCTTTTTATTTCTTCCAGACACCCCTTATGATATACCTCTTTCATTTTATGGTCGACTATGCAGAGATTGTTTTTATGGTAAGTCATTAGACCTTATTACATCATTAGACCGTGCAAAAATGGCAATTGGTAGCAACAATCCCAAATCTGATTTACTATTCAATTTTCCAGGTTGCTGTGAATTAAAATCATAGTTTATAACTATTACTGTGTGTGTGTTTGTGCTTTTGTACATTTCACTTCTTGTACACATGTAAATATACTGATGTAACGTTATGTCACCAGATAGCAGATGGAATCACAGCGGTGGCTCTTTATCTCTCAATTCAGACTTATAACAAGAATGTGGTAAGTTATAGCTTATATTTTTGTTTATCTGTGTATGTTTCATAAGTTAGAGCCTATTAATTCATTGTATTTTCAAATTATTATTATGATTTTAAATATAAATTAACATTCATCTTTGTGTGCTTTGTAGTTTAGAAAACAGAAATATGCCTTGGAATCTGACCGGTATCCCGCCGACTGTTTGGAGCTCCTCCGCTCTCCGAAGGAAATGTTCTACATCCCCCTTAAGGTTGCCATGTTGTAAGTTCTGATCAGGCTTTATGTCAAGATTATGCTATTGCTTTTTTTAATTTTAAAAAAGAAACTCAGCCTTACAAGTAAGGCACATAATTGCATTTGCCTAATTGTCTTCTAGCTATCTGTTAAACCCCTTCACCATCCTGTCTTGTGTGGCAAAGTCAACTTGTGGGCTGAACAATGCCATTATTGCGCTCTTCATTTTCTGTACATTAAAAGGTAAGTGTTCCCTTTGTACACTTAAAGGTGGGCCAGACCTTTCAAAAATTTAAGCTTCCTGATTTACATTCTTCTACTTTGCATCAAAAATGCTTTTTTGGTTAAGGTAAAGTACATTCTTTTGAATATGTTGTGAAACATATGCCAGTATTGGGACTGTATCATAGACCCACTTGCCAAGTATTGTTTGTGTGTGAATATACACTACCATTCAAATGTTAGGGGGGCAATAAGTTTTTTTTTTTAAAGAATTTAACAGTTTTATTCAGTAAGGACACATTAGGTTGATAAGATTTAAAATAAATGTTCTTTTATACTTTCTAGTCCTCTGAAATCCTGAAAAAATTGATCACAGTTTCCACAAAAATTTTGAAATGTCTCTTGAGCAGCAAATCAGCATATTAGAATGATTTCTGAAGGATCATGTGACACTGACTGGAGTAATGATGCTGAAGATTCAGCTTTGCATCACAGGAATAAATTACATTTTAAAACATATTAAAATAAAAAAGTGCTATTTTAAACTGTAATAATATTTCATAATATTGCAGTTTTACTTTACTGTAATCAAATAAATGCAACCTTGGTAAGCATAAGAGACCTTTCAGAAACTTTAAAAAAAAAAAAATCTTACTGACCCCAAACTTTTTTAACGGTAGCGAATAATAGGGAAGTTGGGGAAGTCGTGGCCTAATGGTTAGAGAGTTGGACTTGTAATTCAAAGGTCGTGGGTTTGAGGCTTAGGTCCGGCCGGGACTGTAGGTGGGGGGAGTGAATAACCAGCGCTCTCTCCACCCTCAATACCACGACTGAGGTGAGACCCTTGAGCAAGGCACCGAACCCCCAACTGCTCCCGGGCGCCGCAAGATGGCCGCCCACTGCTCTGGGTGTATGTTCACTACTGTGTGCACTTGGATGGGTTAAATGCAGAGCACAAATTCCAAGTATGGGTCACCATACTTGGCCACACACCACTTCCCTTTCCCTTAATATGCTAATTGTGATGTAGTCAATGAACATGTCACAAAGATCAGCAGCGCACATGATCAGAAACACATTTAGGTTCAGCAGTTTTTGATCTAAGTAAAAAATAAAAAAAAACTAAGTAATATTTGGCTATTATTTATAATTATACTGTATGTGGTGGTGTTGTGGTTTCTTCAGGTAGTGCCTTGTTGAGTGGAATATTGTTGGCCTTGGCTACATATCAGTCCATCTATCCTCTGACCCTGTTTGCTCCTGCACTCCTATTCTTCCTGCAGGTGAGAGTCTGAACTCAGACTAATGCAGATACATTGCTCTGATGGCCAAAATGAAACATCTCTCTCTCTCTCTCTGTCTCTTTCAGAGGTTATATATCCCAGTCAACCTGAGGAGGAGTAGTTTCTGGTTCTTCACTCTTCAGTATGCGTTTATATATGTGGGCAGTCTGGTGGTGATCACTGGACTGTCTTTCTTCCTCCTGGGCTCCTGGGACTTCATCCCTTCTGTCTATGGATTCATGTCAGTCAGCAGTCATACGCCACACTCTTTATTTTCAAATACATATTTCATATTCAAATATTTACTGTGTGTGTATTCCACAGATTTTCTGTTCCAGACCTGACTCCAAACATCGGACTCTTCTGGTATTTCTTTGCAGAGATGTTTGAGCATTTCCGTCTCTTCTTCATCTGTGTCTTCCAGATCAATGTCTTTTTTTACACCATCCCGCTCTCCATCAAACTCAAGTAGGTCCTGCATATACCTGAACATGAGCAATGCGTTCATTTAGCATGTATAGCACTCTTATGGGTAAACAATTCAATCAAACAGGGAGCATCCAGTGTTCCTCATCTTCATGCAGATTGCCATCATCTCCATCTTTAAGTCGTACCCTACTGTGGGAGATGTCGCCCTCTACATGGCATTTTTGCCAGCCTGGAGTCACCTTTACCGATGTGAGTAGCGGTTTTCATTTAAACATGTTGACAGATTTGCTATTGAAGCAGGAAAATGGAGTAGGGCATATCAAAGGGCATGTCCTTTTTTTGAACCATGAACCAGCTGCTACTTGCTATTGCTCTTGCTAGTCAGTGACAGGTGGTAAAAGTAAAGTGACATTATCATTCTAGAGAGCATTTTAGAGAAAACTGATTATTTATTCTAATATTAAGTTGTCCGTTTTTTCCATTTTCTTAGAAAAGAATTTTGCAATTTTAAAGTTTTATTTTATCACCATCATATAAGCTAAAACACATGAAAGAAAAGCCACAGAACCTCAATTTTGATTTCATTAGGTCTTTAGTCATATGAAAGTGCTTATAATATAGCTTTTATGAATTTGTTCGCTATTAATGCATTACATTGATATACACTGCCATTCAAAAGATTGGGGTCAGGAAGAAATAGTTTTAAAGAAATTAATATTTTTATTTAGCTAGGACACATTAAATGAATTAAAAGTGTCCGTAAAATCATTTTTAATGTTGCTAAAGTTTTATATTTCAAATAAATGTTGTTGTCTTGAACTTTCAATTTCAAAAAAATTGCATCACACTTTCTACAAAAATATTAAGCAGATAAAAGTTATTTTAAGGTATAATAAAATTTCCCAAAGTTTCTTATACTGTATTTTGATCAGTTAAATGCAGCCTTGGTGAGCATTAGAGAGTTCTTCCAAAAACATTAAAAAATCTTCCTGACCTCACAAAGAGTTGTGTAAATTGAGCAAAATATAATTTCATTTCATTTCTTTTGTGTGAGTTTTTCTCTGTGAATTAATAAAATGTGGAGTGTATTCCGTACTGTTCAGTTATATTAAGCACTTTTCCAAAGCACATTTACAAATAACTTTACAAATAATATTTTCAGATTTTCAGCACAGATTTCATAGGAAAATCAAAATTATACATAAAATGCATTAAATGGGACACTGCACTTGTATTAGCAGCTGAAAGCATTGTTGTATTTGCAGAATATTAAATAGACACAAATGCAATGAGTTGGGCTTCTGTAGAACATTGTGAATGACTGCTATTCAAATTCTGTGGAAATATGTAGAGCATCCAATGCAGATTCTGTGCAAGCCTGCATAGACACACACTCAGTTTGAATTTGTGCCACTGGATAAAGCTGAAATCTTATTTTCTATTTCTTTCTCCTCTTTATTTCAGTTTTGAGGAACATCTTTCTGGTGTCGTGCGTGTTGTTGGCATGCTCCGCGCTCTTTCCTGTGCTCTGGCATCTGTGGATATACGCTGGCAGTGCCAACTCTAATTTCTACTATGCCATCACATTGCTCTTCAACTTTGGACAGGTAAAGAGTCCCATCTTGATAAGCCATTTCAACTAAACACAATTGGAAATACAGTTGGCACATTGTCTGTTTTGCTCACACTTTAAGCAACAAGTCTTTAAGGTAACAAAAAAGGTTTCTTCTTAGCTTCAAGGTAGAGTCAGATTCTGTTTTTTAGACCATGACAGAAGCTGTCACGCCAGGTATTTCCTGTACTCATGGAGGTAGTACACAAAACCTGGTGTCAGGTTGCAAGAAAGATGACAGAAAGAAAGGCTATTAAACAACTAATTGTTGTTTGGCTAGCAGTAAAGATAGCAGCGGTTATTGCGCTTTTGGTGTTTGACGGGCTCAGCTACGATAGTGTTTACAACTACTTGGCTGACAAAATTGTGGGTGGAAAAAGTGATGTAGGAACAAGGTTTCATTATTCATTAGCTTGTATTAGTTTCAGCTAAACAGTGCCGTATTGGGTTAACCAAGACAGCTGGCACACCCCACATTACCCGTGAGGCACGTGCACCTCACGTTTGCTTCACAATCTTGGAACAAATCCCATCTTTTTGTAGATATTAGAAGTCTGTGATTTGTCAGTTTGACCTCAGAACGAAAGTTCATTTAGTGAGCACTGTGAAAATTCATAGTAAAGTTTACAGATTTCATGAGCTAATGTCATGTGTGTTTACACCACCACAGATCCTCCTGGTATCAGATTATTTCTACGCCTACCTGCGTCGAGAACATCACCTGACACACGGCCTCTATCTAAAGAAGAAAGATGGCACTGAAGCCACTCTGGTGTTAAAGTGACCTCCTTTCACAGGACTTGGAGATCTCACCGACTGCCTCACACCCCCAAATCTCTGCTCTTTTTTTATTGTCCATTCACACTACATTTTTTTGTTTTGTTTTTTTCTCTCTCACCTCAATATGCCTTTCCCTGCTTTTTTCCGTTACTTTCCTTTGCACATTTGAGCGTTTTACCTCATGTTTGAATGTTGACCCCCTCTTGGACCAAAGCTGTTTTGTATGAGACTTTTTGATAATGGGGGCTGACTGAAGGTATCTGAGTGATACAGAACTTTACTATTTTGGCTCCCATGAGGTGGGTACAAAGTTATTTTCACTTTTGATTAGCTTGTTTTTCATTGTTTCAAAGGATTTATGTTCTTTATTAATCTCCATTGAAAAAGTGAGGTTGTTAGACGTGCAGTTTGAAGTCGTGGTCAGCAGAGGGCATAACATGAATGTGGAGTGATCACATAAACGTTGACTTCAGAGGGCCAAAACTGAAGACACTTTGGTGTGTTTGTGGACATTTTATCGGAGAGTCTGACATGAAGAGGTGGATATGTTCAAATGTTCTCTGAATGCTTTTCTCGGTTAATGTTTTTATTTAATCGCTTAATAATGCAAGAGGAGTAAGAGTTGCTGAAATATTTAGATTTGGTACATTTTGTACAACAATTTTGGTTGTTTGTTTTATGTTCTTAATAAGGGATTAAACTGCACTGTGATTTTATTTATTTTCAAATTGGCCCTGCTTTGAATTGGGTTTATTGTTCTGTTTTATGATTCTTTTGGGATTAAGAATTAACCGCCTGGATTTACTTCGATCCGTGCTTTTGATCTAACACCAGGGCACGTGAACCTATCGATTGCACACCTGTATAACCCCTCCCTCTTGTGGGTAGACCTTCCTTCTAGTTCTTAGATGGTGGAATTTTCCATTGCCTGTATTGTTTCCAGACTTTTCTAATAATCCGCCCTTTGGTCAGGTAGGAAGGCGCAAAAATCCGGGTGGCTTTAATAATGAGGTCAGCTGTTTCAAAATCTAGTGTGTGGAAGTCATCTCTAAAGTCATAAAGATGTAGATGCTGAAGGTTTCTAAACATATGCTTGCCATTTTATTTCCACATGCACTGACATATCTTATCGTACCTTATGTTGACCTTAAATGACATTTATAACACAAATGGATTTCCTAAAACAACTCAATTAATTAGTTGTTAAAAGTTTAACTAACAATTAAAGTATTTTATATCATGCTGTATTTTAACCAATAAACTGTTAGCAGGAAGATTTTAAAAAATTAATTCATTCTTGATACTTTTTTTTTTTTTCTTGTCCTGATACTGAGTAAAAACAAGCAAAATTAAGGTAAGACTTGTTTTCACAGAATACATTTTCAGTTTGTTTCTCTTCCCACATTGGCAAAAACTTTTAATTTATGCTTAAAACAAAAACAATCATCAGTTAATGTATTATGTCTTGTACAATTTTAAAGTAAATTTATTTTGTTTTGACACTGTTACTGGACAACAAGACTAATTCAGACAACTTTTTTGGTAGTATAATAAACAGCATTTTGACTGAAACTACTGACTTCGACCATTTTGAGCAGTTGTTGTACTAACTAGCCAGTCCCATTTTCTTTCTTTCAGTCCTCATGGGAATTATTTATTGTGTTCTTTTGAATTCATCTTTCTATTCCATTTTACTTTGGATGAACAACCGACTAAAGTTCATAAATGTGCTTTTTGGTACCAATTTAGAAACATTTGAATGGCCTGCGAAATGTGAACATGTCTGTGGTTGGCACGATTAAGGGCTTCTCTCCTGGACACATTAGAGATGGAAGTGCAGGGAATCTTTTGCTTAAGTTAGAAATGAAATTTGAAAAACTTAAATGTGTTTTCAGGAATCTTTTATTTTATTTTGAATGCCTACCAGCGGTTCAGAAATGTGCACACTGAAGTATTACACATTACTTGACCTCCATTTCACATTACTCTGGTTCCCCTTTCGGCCTGAAAGATAAGTTTGGGCCATTTTGGATGTCATAACGCTGATTTGAAATGATTTGTAAATGATGTGGTGGTTAAAATGCCAATAAAGTTTATTTCTCAGTTGTGTTGTTTCGTTAAACTACGTTGGTTCATGATTTAAAGAAAAAGTGCTGTTTAAATTAAGCCTGTCATGGGTTTTTATGTAGAAACAAGAAGTATAATCTTTCATGTCAGCAAGTATTGTGTATCCCAGTTCAAATTTGTACATACCATTGCTGAAATCATGACTTGATGAGTGAACTAATGAATAGACTTCTTAGTAAAGTTTGAAGTTCTCTATATATTCTATAGATGCTATATGCTTTGCAAAAGCATTTTGTAGTTATGAAATACCTTTAAACACTGTCAAAATGTTGTCACAGACTTTCATGTCAATGAGAGCTTTGTAAGTCTTGCTGACAGACGACGCTGAAACAAGGTTAAGTACAGTAAAAATAATGTTAAAAATTGAGCACCCCACCTGCTTTAGTTTGCCAAATACTTTAAGCTGTCTAGAGTGGAATGAAGAGATTGGCATTATTCCCACTAATTACACAAACTCAACCCATCTGCGTTATGAAATTCATGTTTTGTGTATTTTTTTTTCCCACACAATTTACATTTCTACTTTGAAACATATTAGTTATTAAAAAGACTGTACAGACTTGTTTTTTGGCATTTGTCACAAATTACATCACAATGATTTTTTGGAAGTCATTACTGGGAGACATCAATCACGCCAGGTGAAAGTCAGAATGACTCTGCATAAATCATGTTATTCAATTACTTTATTTTATTTTTTTCGTTTTCATTGTTTTGGTGTCCTTTCACCTCTTTCAGTGGATTAAATTATTACTTAACAACAGGTTAAGTTTTATCATATTTATCTTGAGATGTTTGTTTTTAGATCATTTATATTTGAATATTGATCTTCAGCTATAAAATTGTCAGTAATAAATCATAGTTTGAGTTAATATTTGATAGCTTTCTTTGACATTTTAGTAATTGACGTTCCCTGTCACTGGAATCCAAGGTAGGTAAAACTTTACAAGGTTGTTAATGTTAACATCAGTTAACAAAAGTTAAAATCAACAAAAACTTCCACAACATTTACTTATCTTGGTCAATGTTAATTTCTACATACAATATAAAATGTTTTAAGCTTTCAAGTCAATATACTATGAATCATATCATAGTATATTAACACTACCCAAGCGGTAAAAAGCTATTGTTTGCCGTTAGTTCATGATACCTAACAAATGTTAACATGTATACGTAAACAAACCCAAGTTTGCCTAACACCGCGATTGCTTTTCTTTCTCACGGCTTCTGTGCAGATTGCCCAAATAATGTTGCATAAGCATTTACATAACTAATGAGCTACCATGACAACTGCACAGGACCTGTTGAATCAGATTTTCATGTTACCATTCTTTCGCTCTTGAGCTGATGAAGCGATGCATTGTAATAACAGACTTGGTTCTCTTTGTGAGTGCCGTTGACTCTTGGATAGACTAAAGAGAAATGCTTTCGGAAGCCTTTTGTAAAGGGCCCCTCATTTTGTCTAACTGGAAACTTGTTGAGTCATACGCTGACTAGCCAGCAGAATGCAAGAGGCTACTGAAGTAGAGCATAAAAGACTAAAATGAAACATTTGGTCTATGAAAAAATGCCTGTTTTACGATAAACCCAGTAATTACAGATAGTAAATGTATAATGATTAAAAAATACCAACATTTGAGTTATTCAATCTGTGGATTAATCTGTAGGAACAACTTGAATGCAGCTAAAATAATCTGATAACTACAGTAACACTGTCAACCTCTCGCAATTAAACAAATTTATGTAAAGTCCAGATACAATCCAAAAGAGAAAAAAATATTCCAATAGGTGTACAGTCTTAACTCAAGGTGTGATGAGGCTTGATAAATCTTAACGAAGGATCACAATCTTCTTGGCTATCTACCAAACAGTTAACCAGAAAAACATGCTGTCTTTCGGTTACATGTTTGGTAGCCTAGAACAAGTCCTTCCGAACCTCAAAACTTTTATCAACACCTCAATCAACATTGTGATGATATTTAGAAAAGGTTCCATGATAATTCTCTGTTTTTGTAGAGCCATTGCAATGGTAATCTTTGCAGTTCTGTAGTATTTTTTGAAATGCCTTGGAGTATTATGTAAATGTTGTGGTGTATGAATATGGTACCATGTTATATATCAAAATACCATGGTATTGCCACATAATACTATTGTATTTGTCCTTCATCTGAACTGTATGAACAATATGAATCTATGATCCCAGACCACAGTCAACATGGTTCCCTTTTTCGAACATGTGATCATATTTCTAGACATGCTGTTCTACTTACGCACTGAAGTTGCCAAGCAGACACTGTTCCCTTGAACTATTTATTAAAATGTCTCCTTTCAGAACTCAACAAAATGTTCATGGGAGCCCAAATACACCCAGGAGAAAAGACCTTGAATGGGGATTTAAGTAATTAGTTCCCAACAATGGAAACTTTCTTTCTCTTCTGAGCAGGGTGGGGGTCAAAGAAAGTAGCACAGACGTTTACTAGTTATATTGCATCGCCTGACCTATAAGCATGTCACCCAGTCACGTACTATTATTGTTTTTACCTTGTAACTAAAATATGAGGATTGATGGAAAGGGTTTACATCTATTTTACAACAGCGCACTAAGCATGTGCAAAGTTCAGTACAAAAGGAATATAAATTACAAAAATGGGGTCATACAAAGTAACAGGAAGTCTGCTAGCTGTGAGTCGCCTGACTAAGTAACCATATCACCCAGTCAGAAAATAAATAAATAAATAAATAAATAAAACTGTTTTATGCTGTATCTGGTGATTAATATAAGGAGAAAAGAGCCAGGGCTATCAAAATTATTTTGTTTTGTTTTTTTTTAATAATGAATGAAAAAATTAAATACAGACAAATACAGATATAGACAAATACACAAACCAAGAATACAAACGAAATACACAAACCTTTAGCAGTTCTTGTTGCTGTTGAAATTCTGTTATATATAAACATTCAACCAGAGTTTTTGTCTTGTGAATAAAGAATCTTCCGTAAATAATTCATATTTGTATTACAAAAGAAAGGCTAACATAATTGTTGATGGGGGCAATATAGGTAATAATTTTCTGTAATGGAGATGTGATGAGTTTTAACCATAGGTTTTAACATTACTTTCCTTGAGCCGTTGCTATAGTAATTCTATGGCAGCGACACCGTTCAAGCCGCTGCGTTTGCTGATTGGCTAATGTGGAGTGAGGGCTAGATTCAGACCAATCAGGGATGAGATCATTTTCAGTGAATGGAAAACTACAAGCTAGAACACGCTCCTGTGTCATCCCTCATCCGACCAATCATAATGCTAAAGCGTCACGTCTTCGCTCGATGATTGGCTCGTATGGGCGGACGCTGAAGAAGAATTATAAAACCCATCAGCGCACGAGTGACCTGGTGCTGTAACGGCGCGGCATCTCTCCTTCAAGCCACACAGAAGCACAACGGGCGAACGCTGCGCGTGTATTTTAACTGCTTGTATATTCAAGAATTGCTGTCTTACGTCAACTGCGAGTTATTGGGATCTCGGAAATTTGCATTACAGGTACCTGCTTTTTCTAAATTCCAGTAGTGATGGTTTACGCTCATCACGCTAATGTAAGAGACATTAGAAAACTTGACATTATTACCAATTGTTTTTAAAGAATTGCGTCATATTTTGCTCTCATCTTATCTCTTGGGTCAATTTAAGTCATCTTTGTTCTTGTTTCCTTAATTTGGTGTTGCGTCGTAATGTGTCCGTCGGATAGGGAAATTGTCTCGTGGGCATGTGTGGACAGTGGACAGCGCACTTACAGTTATGGAAAAACTCAAGACTGAAATACAATACAAGCATCTGGATTACGCAGCAGACGGTTTCCAGACGGTTTTTAAATGCAATCCAGTTACCTTGCGGTCTGGGGTGCCTCGCGCATCTTACCAGTTAAAAAAGGGGCGGTCAGGTTTGCTTGCACAATGCGACTTTGAAACGATGAAGCTGTCACTGGGAAACGCATGTCGACTGCTCTGGAAAGTTCTGTGGAGCGCAAATACCTCAGTTATTAAATGCATCATCATGTATGAGCGCATATTAAAAGTGAAAGAAATGTCATTTACAGAATGTTAGGGACTTGGGTTCAGTCACCATTCACTTCCATAGCATTTTTGCCCACATTAAGAATGTAAATGCGTAAGACTGTCATTCTAACTAACATCTCCTTTTGGTTTCTTCACATTTGGAAGTACATGAGCACGAGTATATGATGACAGTAGTTTTACTTTTGCTTGCACTATCTCTTTAAATATAGGCACACGTGAAAGCGTGCGGTTTTCCTTGAATGGACTTCAGAATTGACCTGTGCACGCGGGTCGCAGTCACGGCGACATACTTGTCAATCAAAAATTATTAGCAGTTTGCAAGGCAGTTGGGGGAAAACGTCTCAAGTGTCTTAAATGAGCAGTCCGACAATTTTAGCTATAGTTCACACGTTGGTAACGGCGTAGTCACACTTTAAAGCTACGCACTTATGGTTTCTAAACTTTGAACTTGAATGACTTGTCCATTTACCTTTTTATGAGTTGCACATTTCTTTTTCTTCAACTGCAGCCTCATAAACTGTCCAGAACATAAAAACGTCTCGCACTTAACGTTACATCTGTTAGGCACACACGCCCCCCTGGACTTCATTCAAGGAAACGAAGACAGTCTGTAAACTCAGCTACGTGCATTACACAAGTATAAAATTAAGTAAAACATTAAGCAGACGACGTGCCAGATATTCAAAATGACTCCGCGATTTCGACCCTGGCGCGAAGCGCTTTAAACAGGCGCTGTCACTTTAAGAAATTCTGCACACTCATGGTTGCTTTGAACTTCTCCTGTTATGTAACAATACATCGGTTGATTCATAAGAAGTACCGGCTGAAGCTTATAATTTGCCTTACTGTAATGCAGATTATATAGGGTTATCTAATACAAGAGGACAATATTAGTCACCATTACTGGTCATGACTAAGACAGTGTAAATTGGATGGAGTGATCTGGTTTTGTGTATCTTGGGAGGGGGTTTTATGGTTGTGTTCATTTGTTCTCTTTTTGCATGTAGCAGGTGAGCCACTATGGAGTTGTACAACAAAGACACATTTTCGGAGGATATTCTGCCTGTTGTCATTGTTGGTAAGAGTCGTCATTATATATTTGTTGTCCATGAGCACTTGCAATGTTAATGCACATTTACATGCATAATGCATGCAAAACCATTCTATTTTTGTTCTGTTGTTTCTTTCTCATTGTCATCTTTGTTCTAGACTGTACGTCTCTGAGCAACTTAAAATGTTGTATTGGAGCCAAGGTCCATAATTAACTAATGACCAGGCTCAAATGGAATCTGTGCGTGCAGAACTCTACAGAATGCTCAGGCAGCCTTGCACAGAATTGGAACGCATGTTATTCAAAAATGTTCTGCACATCCAGAATCCCTTGCATTTGTTTATTCAGTATTTTGGCTTCTTTGATAATCCTTTCACTTCAATTACATTTACCATGTTTAAATGTGAGATTATATCAGATTAAAAACTCGTGTTCTGTTGCAGTTTCTGATATATAGAGCTTTCCAGTATTCACATGCATGGCTGTCTTTCAGGTAATGGACCATCAGGGATTTGTCTCTCTTATTTGCTGTCAGGATACACACCTTACCTTTCCCCCAATGGCTTCCATCCCAACCCAATTTTGCACAACAAGCTGACAGAGAATCCTCATCTGTCTTTGTTTGACCAGGTAATGCACACACATAATCCCCCTATATACATGTACCACACCTCTTTACATAAGTGGTGATTTGTATCTTTTTTTTTTTTTTTTTTACAAAAATCCTCTATAGACTTCTGCAAAGATTAGTGAATGTAGTCAATGACACATTCTCATGTTAAATACAGAAAAAAAAAAACAGTTTTGTCGTCTTATGTGCATGTAGGATCTGGAGTACCTGTGTGAGGGTGTAGAGGGCCGTTCATCAAACCCTGTGGCTGTGCTCTTCGATGCCCTCCTTCTTCCAGATGGTGACTTTGGGGTAGATTGCGCCTCCCCGCTGATATGGAGACATGAGCCGGAAAGGGCCACACCTCACCTTGTACTGGGGAAGGGACCACCTGGAGGGGCCTGGCATGTAAGTAACCACACCTAAAATATTTCTGGCTTCTGATCTAATGCCTCAGCAGGCATATTGAAAACTGCATTTTCTTCAGATTTTGGAGACCTTTTCCAAAGTCGTATTCCTATTACTGTCATGTGATAAAGAGCAATGAGTAAAACAGAAGTAAAATGTTCATATATATTACAGTGATGAGAAATAGGGTGAAATATGACTTGAAATATGAGGTTCAGCCTAATACACAAGTACAGCCCTGGGGGACCACAAGAACTCATGTGATTAATTGTTGCGTGCCTGAAAACAACTGCAACAGTGTCTAAAACTATTGAGGTTTTGCACCAGTTTGATCAGATGCTTTTCTTGTGCTCTGCCTGCTTCATTCCAAGATGTCAAGTTGTTGTTTCTTATGCTTGATGCCTGCAGGCGATGGAGGGCTCCATGTTGACGCTCAGCTTGGCTAACTGGATGGAACTTCCTGGGTTGAAGCTGAAGGAGTGGATGAGAGATAAACGAAGGTATAAAGAAAAGAAACTGAAACATTAAAATTAGTGCAGAAAATAAAGGGCTTGTATTTCATACAAAATTCTTAGTCAGATTCTTGGCATAAGTCTGATATGAAGATGAGATTCCCCCATTGTGTTAGTCCTAGAACCAAACTGAAACTATTAAGCAACTTACAACTGCTCTGTTCATTTTTCTGTTAAAACACTTTCTTTTTCTAACATAATGTGAGAAGTATAAGTAAGCAATAATTATCTTAATTTCTCTTAAAAACATAAATATGGTTTTGTAAAATGTCTCCCTTTTTTTTTTTTATTTTTTTTCTTTTTACAAATTCTACTTTTTTGTGAATAAGGCATAATGAGTAGAACATTTTAAGATGTTACAAATGATCAAAACTGATAATTTAACGTACTGGTTTGTGTGTGCAGAAATTTACGTAATGACCGGGCCACACCAGCCGAGATTGCGTCATACTACCAGCACTATGTGACTAAAATGGGTCTGGAGAAGAGCTTTGCTTGCGGCACCACCGTAACCTCAGTGTCTCGGGTTTCCCTTGAATCTGGCTGCTCCGTTTGGAAGATCCAAGGCCTCCAGAGAAGAGCAAGCAGTGGGGAAGGAGATGAAGTAATTGAAGTCCCTTTCTCGGTCTATGCCGAGAACGTGGTGCTTGCCACAGGAACCCACGACATCCCAGCCCGTCTCGGCGTGGAAGGTGAAAACCTTCCCTTCGTGTGCCACAGCTTCTGGGAGCTGGAGGCCGCCATTTCGTCAGGCCGCTTGGACCGTGCTTCAGAGCCGGTTCTTGTGGTTGGTGCTGGGTTGACGGCGGCAGATGCCGTTCTCGCAGCTCACCACTTGAACACTCCTGTATATCATGCCTTTAGGCGATCTGTGAGCGATCCGGCGCTCATCTTCAACCAGCTTCCCAAGCTTCTGTACCCTGAGTACCACAAAGTGCATCAAATGATGAGCCAACAGCAGCACAAAGTGGGTGAGACGGTGGTCAATCTGTCCAACCAACCTCTTTCTTCACCTGCTGATAGCACCAGCTCATATACCTGTTATCCTGGTTACCTAAGTTTCCCAAATCACCGTGTAGCTGCCCTCAGACCTGATGGCAAGTGTGTGCTTGAGGATGAGGGAGGGATACAGACAGTGCTGCAAGTCTCAATGGCGCTCGTTTTGATTGGTGCCCATCCCAACCTGTCATTCCTCCCAGAACATGGTCACCCACTAGGGTTGGACTCAGAAGAGCCAATCAGTTGTCGGCGGAACCCACTAGATGTGGATCCATACACGTATGAGTGTGTGAAGGAGCCAGGGATGTATGCCATGGGTCCGCTGGTGGGCGAGAACTTTGTGCGGTTCCTGAAAGGCGGAGCTTTGGCCATTGCGTGTGATATCGCCCGAAAACAAAGCAACAAACTTCAAGAGAATTTCACAACATGCTCATTGAATATTCAGCTGACCAACTGCACATTGCAAGCATGAAAAGACATTGGCTTTAAAGGGGTGAAAAGAGATCTTTGATATATAGCTATCTGGTACTTCCAGAATCCACATACATGTTGGAAAATGCTCAGTGGTTCTGCTCCAGCTAACACAAAGGAATCAGTTGTTGAACAGTTCATGACCGCTCCGACATGCAGACTTGCAAGTGCACGGACACAGATTTTTGTTGTTAATGGCTAACTAACCCGCCTCTGAACATTAATCTGAGTCTCCGGACACAGGGTGCTTGAACACTTCAGGGATTTATTTGTCCATGGCTGCTCACTCGAAACACTACTCATGTTCTCACAGCAATCATGTTCTGTTGTGCCAATTTAACATTTGTAATCTCAGTGTTTTCAAATCTAATATTTCCTTCATGTAAGGAAAACACAAAACTAATCTTTGCCAAGCAAATGCTGCTGTTGTATCAGTGTCGGTACTAACCCTCTTACTGTCGTCTTCAATGAATGTATAAATCACAGTGGACCTAAATAAGCAGAAAGATCATTGTAGCATTTTGTCTCCCATATATTGCCTTCCCAAGTAAAGCATACAGTTGTAGTGAATCCTTTGGTTGTACCAGCAAACCAGACATGAATGTGTCTAGAATTAGGGCTCTTAAAAGTTTAAGACATCCTTGTTTCATGCCTTGTTTCAACTCAAAGCCAACCTCAAGTGAGGTCAGGCTGCACTTACAAAACTGACCACAAGAGGGCTTGTGCACGCCGTGACTGAAGCCAGCAACATTGCATCAGACATAGTGATCCTTCATGACCTTATTTGAATGAATGTTTAATCCTACATAAGCTTATTCACCACTGCATTAACTGGCATGGGCCAAATATATGGCCTCGAGGACCTGCAATGAGTAAAATAACTACATTTATTTAAAATTTTGTAAGATGTAAATTAAAATCAAATGCATATCTTGTTCCTTCAAGAAAACGATTCTAGATTCAAGGTTATGATGCAACCTCCTTTTTTATCTAAAAACTATTTCTGCTGTAGTTCTTGCATGTAAGTTATAAACCCTGGCAGCTCTGATCAAACCGTTTTTGTAAAAAATAGTTTGTACTTTTTTAAAGATAAAAATATGTAGTTTATCTACATGGGTTGTTGCAGTCAAATACTATTTAAAAAAATAAAATATGGAGCCTGAAAACAATACCGTGCCTTCATGTGTCTATCTATGACTGTGCAGTTTTAAGAATGTTTGTCAAAGCCGACTAAGGTCATAAAAAGTTCAGAGTTCTTGAAAATGTGTTTTGTACATTGTTCATACTTTTCCATCCATAAAAGGGTCACATGATAACAATATGGCTTCTGTGTGTTGGTTAAACTACACTGATAGATGTATTTAATTAAAGTCAAGAGTTCTTCAAATATTTTCTTTAATATTGCTTCATTGCTTTTTTTTTAATAGGTTAAAATATGAAATATATGAAAATAGGCATACATAATATATACAAAAAATATTCAAATGATGTAAAAAATAGGCAGTATACAGTATATACTGTACTTTTGTAATACACTAGTATTACATCACATATATTACAAAACACTACTACTAGTTTCACCACTAGATGGTAGCAAGTATCTACTACAGGTACTAGTTCAAGTGTACTTGTGTTAAAAAAAATATTTTTAAGATACTGAACATAATTTAAGGTCGTTTTCTACTTATGATAAGCTCTAAAATATTTATTCAGTTAGAAATAGCTCTTTTTGAGAGCAGTCTCTATAAATGAATTCTAAAAATCCTTACTTCTAATTGCAAATTAAACAATTAAAAATATACTGTGTGTGATTTCGAAACTTGTGTATATGTGAACCGAACTGTTGATTTTATAGCAACGCTAAAAGACACTGACTTAAATACTCCATCCATGGACTTTGTGAGTCTGGATGTTTGTGCTGTGAGTGGGCACATGAAGCTGTGTGAGAAGCCCTTTGCTGAACAAGGTGACCTCCGCTCTCTCCCACTGACAGACAGGTGGCCACTAGAGGACGTGATGCTGAATTTATCATGTCTGTGTTGCTATGAGACCGCTGAGCTGAGAGGTGGACTCGTTTCGTAATGTCAGGTAACAGCACAAGGCTGGGCAAGATTACATGCTGACTCATAGATGATATGAATCCCTGAAAACCAGCTCTTGTGTGTACATACATTTAACAGGAAGTATTTCTGTTCTGATTTATCTTTATAGAAAGAAAGTACATTAAGTTGTTTAAGAAGAAAGAGTTTAGCAAATGTTTTTTTATGGTTTTTATCAAGTCTTATAATTAAAAATAAATGGATAAAAAGAGCAAAATGGTTCTAAAAGTGATGCAGTTGGTAACTATTTCACAAATTTTAATCACATTTTCACTTTTACTTTTCTGTCTTAAATGTTTTTAAAAGTACAAACATTTCATTTTGTGTCTATTATGAGGTCATATTATTATATAGATCATACATATATTATTATGTGACCCTGGACCACAAAACCAGTCATAAGTCGCACAGGTATATTTGTATCAATAGCCAATATCAATTTAGGTTTTTTTTTCTTGCACCCTCAGATTCCTACTGAGCCCTTTTAGGGACACTGTGGTGGGAAAAAATCGGGGTGAGTGGAAAAAATTTTGGGTGGGAGGAAAAAATATTTTTCAAATGTTTTGCGTTCTCTCGCAAAACTTTGCGTTCCCTCGAGAAACTTTTGCGTTCACTCGAGAAACTTTGCGTTCCCTCGCAAAACTTGCGTTCTCTCGTAAGTATATTTTTTATTAAAGAAGTTTTGCGAGGGAACGCAAAAGTTTTGCGAGAGAACGCAAATATCTTTGCGAGAGAAAGCAAAGTTTCTCAAGGGAACGTAAAAGTTTTGCGAGAGAACGCAAAACATTTGAAAAATATTTTTTCCTCCCACCCTGAATTTTTTCCACCGCAATGTCCCTTAAAGGGCTCAGTAGATTCCAGATTTTCAAATAGGTGTATCTCGGCCAAATATTTTCCTAACAAGCCATACATCAACGGAAAGCTTATTTATTCAGCTTTCAGATGATGTATGACATGTATGACGCTTATGACTGGTTTTGTGGTCCAGGGTCACATATTATTTCCATACATCAACTACTTGTATGTTATGACAAAAGTAACGGAAAAGCACGAGCATGTCCGAAGTACTCATGCTCCGCCCCTTTTTGAGTTCGTCGCCAGCCGATCCACACAAACGGGTTGAAAGCGCGAGAGCGAGCGAGCCAGGACTGAATGTTTACCACTTACTCTGTGGAATCTATCAGGAGTCGAAACTTAAGTCAGGTTCGCCTGTATTCATTTTACCCGAAAAGCTCTTTCAAACTGCAACCGCTCAAAATAATCACCATAAAGGACATATCAGCGGCTGGATCGACTGAATGAAACCATGAGGAATAAAGAACACGGCGGTTGTCGCGATCTAAACTAACGTGACTATCGATCCAGCAGAGCCAAGCTTTTGAAAACGCCGAGCCAGGTACTTCGGCGCAGACTTTCAACGGTCGGTTTTTCCTGCGGGTTTACCTGTGCTTACGTGGCACTTTTTTGACCTGGAGACTTATTGTCAAAAATCCCGGTTTTAGTTTTTTTTTAATCCACTTTTATCGTGGCGACGCGATGTATTTTCAGAGGTTTAGTAAGTTGCGTGGCCGGGACTAGTTTACGTGCGCCGGGCAGCCAATCAGCGGAATAACACTCAGTATTTTTGCGTTATTTTATCCTCTTTTGCCTTAGTCACACGATAGCCTTCAAAAACAGCCTCGTACCGCACCCTTCAGATATTGACAGCGGGTTTCGAGGCGAGCTTTCCTAAGGAGGATAAGTGTCACCGCTGCGCGTGTGTTTTTGGGGTGGTAAAATGGATGCGGGAATGGAGAAGGAGTGCAGCGCTTTGGGAGGGCTCTTCCAAATCATCATGAACGACATGAAGGTGAGTCCCTCTCAAATTGAAATAACACACCCGATGCTTTGATTTCCCCCCAGCATCATGGGTGGGTTTGGAGTCTGTCTGTAGGAAGGCTCAGAATAAGTTATTTTCCAGCTGTTTTGGAGGGTTGGCAACAGTTCTGTGGTTGGCCGGCTGCTGATAGATGTGAATCCAGCCGCCCTGTGATGTACGTCCCCTTCAAATCACCATTTACATCTGTGTAGGCTGATCATCTAGGATATATGAGTGCATTTACTAGTTAGAAAGACTGTATAGGTTATTTGTAAATAATATAGAGTTGAAAAATATGTGGTTCTTCCACCTTCCATGTTCAAAGGCACTTCAAAGGGATTTCTGTCACACTAACATAAAACTAGGATGTTATTAAAATGGCTAATTTTATAGGCACATTGGTATTCTTGTAACTGCCTTGGAGCTTGGAGTACCATCACTTACAGAAAAAAATGTACCTTGGTACATCCATGTTTTGTTTATATACATGTTAATGCAAGATCTATACAATGTCACAATGTCCAAAATCATGGTATTACCGTAATACCATGGCAGAACCATATTCATATACCAGAGTGTTTGAATTGCACATCAAGGACACTATGCTATTTGTCCAAAATGTAATTTAAATATGGCTGTGAATTTAAATGAGCCTGGCAGATATGATGGTATATGACTCATAATATTTATTTAGTAGTACCATGGCATATATCAAAGGGTTGAGCTATTGTCCAGCCTAGTTTACAAAATTAATCAGCCTATCTAAAATGTGTCAGCTCAGTCTGTCATCTGTCAGAAATTCTAGTTAACAGTCTCAGCACATGTGGTGTTATGTCCTGTTGTCTAACAGCAGTGTTGGTGAACATTTTCAGACACTGGATGGTGAATTTTAATGTATTGTAACCCTAAAACATGAAAATGCTCTACAAATACTGCTAATACCAGTTGTTCATAATAACTCTGACTAATCATTTTCCTTGTTGAAAACCTGTTGTAATGCAGTGGTGTGTGAGTGCGCACAGGTGAGCAGGAAGTCTTTAACGTGTGTCATATCCTGTTGTAAACATGGCTCAATGTGTGACTCAGGCTTTATTCATTGTATTAAAATCTAGACATTAGGGCTCAATTTACAAGTATGCATTCAGTCAAAGCATTGTTTTTTTTCTGTCCTTAAAGGATTTATATTATGACGTTTATTTATGCGTCATGTTATGTGGTTTTATTGTTTCAAATGCACAGACAAGCATCATTTTTGGACGTTTTGGTGTACCTACAAGTGTTCGTAAAAAGTATTTACACATACATTTAAAAAATAATGTAACAGTAAACATTTCTTAATTGTTAAAATACATTTTAGGTGACAGTATTTTATGAACATGTGGATTGTTGCATGTTTGGCATTTAATGGTTTGCATTTATGATGACAAATTTCCATGTTTTTGTTTGTACTCGGTTGAGGTATAGTCTGAGTTTCATGAGCGAATGAATGGACCAGCAGTTTTTGGCAACGTCTTGCTATCCATTTGTATGCGTGCTGTTAATGTGGAAATAGGCCACTTGACTCACAGGAAGGGGGAAGTGTGCAGGATATCCCCATGATTGTGTGTGTGCGCGCACGTGAATTTGCGCGCATGTGGAGTTATGATTCACAGAAAAACAGCTGTGGGGCAAAGGCTACGTTTTGACCTGTTAGAACTCAATAAATAGCTCTGACCATAGTGTGCACTGATGTCCAAGTGCATGGAGTAGAGAAGTTAAGTGTTTTCTATGAAAGTTTAGGTTATTGTCTAGATTTAAAGGTTTAGTTCATCCCCCAAAAAAGTCATGATTTGCTCATCCTTGTGTGGGTTCAAGAGGGAAGATTTGTTTTAAAGATCATATCATTTCTAATTGGGATATTTACTTGGTGTGCTTTGTAATCAAGCATAAGCTTTGAATCAAATAATACAAAGTGCAAAGCTTTAATACTATTACTTAAATAAGCAGGACTAAGTAGCTATTTCCAGATGCCAGACGTCAGGTATTTGGAGGGAATCATTCTTTTATACTAGTCTACATTCACACTACATTATTTTGGGTAGATCTAATGCTTGTATGTCCCTCACTTCTTGTGTTATACTCAGTGTTGCACCTGATTTCCACAAAGTTCAAGACTAATGCATGTAAAGTGCCTCGCTAGCTGCTGCTTACTTATGTAAAATGTCACTTACGTTGACAGCCCTCAATGTAAGCGTAGGCTGTGAAATACAAAAGTGCAAAGATAAATTGTAGTCGGAGACAAATGTCACTGGTCAGAAATAAAGTTAACCTGTCAAGGTAAAAGTTGTTTCTTCTAAAAATGTGATGTTTTTTTTTCAGAAATTATACATATTGGCTACATAAACATTTTATGAGGGTATATAAAGTTTAGCTGTGAGGGATGTGAGCTTGGTTGTCTTGGGTTTTTTTCTGCTTTGCTTGACGTTAATGGATTGAAGCAAGTGTTTTCTGGAATGCACATTACTTAATTTTTCCTTTCACACCATTGAGAAATGTTGTTTTTTTTTTTTTCTGGTCTGGTCTGTGATTCTGCTTCTCAGTTGCTAGTGTTACAGCTTTTCTCCTTCAACAGAACAAGTTTGTGTTCTGCAAACATTTTGTTGGTTTTTGTTCACCAAAACAATAGTGCAACAATTGCACATAATCAAAGGGATAGTTGACTAAAAAATGGCAATTCTGCCATCATGTACACATCCTAATGTAGTTTCAAACTTGTATGGTTAGGGTTGTCATGATTATGAAACTTTGTCTGGTGGTTAATTGTCATGCAGTGGTAAAATAATTTTATCCTGAACTCACTTTTGCAGTAACAGTGGTTTTAAGATGTCCTTCTTTGTATCATCTTCAAAGAAATACAGTAAGTAGCTATTTTTGCTTATAATTACCTTAGATGACCAAACATATGTAACAGAAAAACCTTTAAATGAAGACAATTAAAATTTTTGGATGAACTGTCCTTTGAATAATGGAACATCGCAAAGATTCCTTTGCCCTGTACAATGTGATCTTTACTGGATCGGCGTGTTTGTAGGTAACATTGGACACCTCCATTTATTTGGAGAGAAGGATAACACAACAGAATTCCATCTCCACCTGCAAAAATACTGTGAAAGATTGGTTCCTATCATAATACACAGACTCGGGTGGAGAGATGTGTAGTAGGGTTCGTGAGGTCTCAATAAGCTAGACAGGGAACGGGATGACAGCAGGTAACCTGAGAGTTTTCCCCTTCTGTTGCACTGTTTGCAATATGTATTTTAGATTGCTGAACTGGGATCAGATTACCTGTCTACAGATTGTATTTACTGTGATTGTATTTACCCTGATACTGAGACACAATATATAGTATGTTAACACTGTTTTTGCCTTTAAGTTCATTAGAACAAGAGGCATCTGGAATGCAAATAGGCAAAAGTGCTGCAGGAAATAGTTTTGCATTTGCACTGCGACTATTATTCATCACAGTACAGTTAAGAAAGTGAGAATATGGCATTATACATTATATTCCTACAACTATGAATCTGGAAACAAGATTTTAAAGAATAGGCATTATAAAATTATAAATTGTAAATACTACAAAATCTTACTAAGCATAGCGCAGAATAGGGCTGGGTATCGTTCAAAAATTTTCGATATCGATACCTTGAGTTCGATACTGGTTCCTGAACGATACTTTTTTCGATACCAATTTTATGAAATCAGTTTTAACAAGATTACATTATCTCAAAAAA
>JAFVLL020006344.1:55868-82286 GCA_021397915.2 Tor tambroides | reverse complement strand
TTTTGACTTTTAGTTTGTTACTTTTTCTTATTTGTAAGTCGCTTTGGATAAAAGCGTCTGCTAAATGACTAAAAGTAAAAGTAAAGTAAATACAAACAGCCATAATTACATGACATAATTACAATTTTCATGTACAAGTCTCTGTATTCTCAGATGAAGATGTCTCTACCTCACTTGATCAAAACAAACACCTCTTATAGCAGAGATGTGATTTCAAAGACCTACATGTTTTCTATCTAATCAGGCTGAGATAAGGTGGTGTAGGTCTCTAGTGTGAAAGTATCCAACACTGAAAGTCCCCCCCCCCTCGCCCTCTCTCTTTTTGGGACTTTGCTCCCCATATGGACACATTAGAATTCTATCAGTGAGTGTGTGAATGGATCAGACATGTATCAGAAAGGGCAGGATACATATTAACATAAACTGTGATAGAAGAGAAGAGCCAGGGACGTTAATCAATCCATTGCTGTCCAGAGCTTCATTGCACAAGCAGTAGACCTGTGGAGCTCTCATTTCAAATCACTGGAGAACATCCTTCAAAACTGTTTTGGGTCTGTTTGCATGGACATTAAGGATTGAATTTTCATTGTGAGGACATACATTTTGGGATCTATGCACTGGATGTGATCTGAACAGTGAATGTGAGAAGAATTTTTTTTTAATAAAGTTTCAGGATCACATTTAAGATAAAAGATTAAAAATGGAAGAAGAGATGAAAGACAAAGATCTCAGAAAAAGGGTGCCATATCACATTCAGAGAGATGTACTGGATGAGCTCAGTGTCGACCAAGTTGCTGCGAAATCGGATTTCAAAATTTCAGGAAAAGAAAAATTCAGAGACGCTGTCAGGTGTGTGGCGGTTATTTGATTTGAGTATTTTACTGTTTGATAACTTTTTTTTCTGCATCATAGTTTAAGAATTTAACTGAAAAATAAAAATATCTCAGTATTTGGTTTGTCCTCATTTTGCTTTAATTGAAGCAGTACTGGAGCTATAGCTGAAACAATATTGAAATAATTACTATGAAACAAATTTCACTTGTTTCTGGCTAGTAAATTTGACAAATAATTACAAAGAAATTGCACTGAATTAAATGTGAAAAACATACTCCAATTATCTTGAACTTAACAACTTGAATTTCACAGTTTTGTGTCAAACCTAATGATCATGTTGTCCAGCATGAACTGAGAATGATCCAAATAGTATCTTGTGCTTTAATGGATGCAGCAACATCTCAGAGAATTCTCAGGCTTTAAAAAAAATGTAGTATTAAGGCAGTTATCTTGTTCTTCTCTGTGTTTCATAATTTTCTCTTTTTCTTGGTTCATCAGGTGTACAGGCCCAAGGTTTAAGAGCTGTTTCCTATCATTTGTTCCTCTCCTGGCTTGGCTGCCGAGATACCCGTTTCAAGAAAATGCTATTGGAGATCTAATATCAGGAATCAGTGTGGGAATCATGCACCTGCCACAAGGTCCAACACAAGCACATGCACACCTGTATTACCAAAGGACATTTATACTTCAGACTAAACATAAATACAAACAAACATGCACATGTAACATGCAGCGTGTTTTGTGTGTCTAGGTATGGCATATGCTTTGCTGGCTGCGGTCCCTCCTGTTTTTGGTCTGTATTCCTCCTTCTACCCCATTCTTATCTACTTCATATTTGGAACATCCAGACACATCTCTGTGGGTAAGTACACACACCTCCCTTTGATTTCTATTTTTCCTAAAAGCATATCCACCAAAAAATTTAAATTCTGTCATCATTTACTCACCCTTATTTCATTAAATCTATATGCTGTTTTCATGGAACACACACACACACACACACAAAATTCACATCAATCTTTTCTATACAACAGCAGTTCATGCTCCAAAAAGCACCATCAAAATAGTCTCATGACTCTTGAGCTATATAAGCAAGAAATGCATACAAGTTTGGAATGACATGCGGGTGACTAAATGATGATAGAATTTTCCTTTTTCAGGGGACTTTCCATATGAATCAAATATGGCACTTATGGTACAAGTTTAATGCCATTTGGATGCTTCAAACCAGTGCTCCAGGAGCCATATTTGATTTGAGAGCTGTGGGTGAACATTATGGGCAAATAATGACATACATTTCAGTCTTTTTGCACATAAAGCTGTTGTATGACTTGAAATAAAAATCAATATATTTGCATGGTCCTACTTTTATGATGCTTATACAGCTTTTTGAGTGATTGACAGCCTTTTCTCACAACTCACCTTGTTATTACAGTATGAGTGAGAAAATAGATTTTTCCTTTTTGCGTAAACTATCAATTTAAATTCACCTAGACGTTTGGCCCCTACAAACATACTGTTGCAAAAAATAGTCACATTTTCTAATCTCGCTGTCTACAGGTACGTATGCTGTTATGAGTGTTATGATTGGCAGTGTGACAGAGCGTTTGGCTCCAGACTCAGACTTCATGATACCAGGCAATGACACCAACGGCACCATCGTGGACATTGTCAGCCGTAATGCGGAGAGGGTCAAGATCGCGGCAACTGTGACTTTCTTATCTGGCATTTTCCAGGTAGGTTCATTTGTAAGTGTATGTGGCTTTGAAGTTGTGTATGTGACTAAGTGTTTATGTGGTGTCTGTGTGTAGTTGCTCCTCGGCTTGGTTCGGTTTGGTTTTGTGGTGACGTACCTCTCGGAGCCATTGGTGAGAGCTTATACAACAGCGGCCGCTATTCACGTTATGGTCTCCCAGTTCAAATATTCCTTTGGCATCAATCCACAGCGGTACAGCGGACCTTTGTCTCTTATATATGTGAGTATGAACGCACACACAGTCCCAAACACTTAATTAAGGACTATCCGGAACTGGTATGCAAAAGGCCATAGACAAGGACAAATAATTATACCTATGTGTAATTTGTGTTTAGTGTCCCCTAGTGGTTGGGATTATGATTTGCACTCTGTAAACTACAGATGATTTAATACTGTTTTCTCTATTTATTTTTCTTTCTCTGTCCAGACAGTCATAGAGGTTTGTGCATTGCTTGGACAGACTAATATTGGTACTCTGGTAGTTAGCATTGTAACCATCATAGGTCTGGTCGCTGCAAAGGAACTTAGTGCCTTGGCTGCACGCAAAATCCCTGTTCCGATTCCTGTTGAGCTGATCACTGTAAGTTACTTGACACAGTTAAACACTATTCATACAATACTCATACAATATTCAGTTGTTGTCTTGTTTTAATTATTTCATTTTTCTTTTTATTTTATTTTAATTAATTGTGATGTACAGCACTTTCGAGTTACTGTGTAGCCTGAAAAGTGCTCTATAAATAAATAACAAAATACAAAATACAAAAATACATTTTTTCATAATAAAATGTAATTATATTTTTTATTCTATCAAAATGTCATTAGTTTTGTTTGCTCTTTCTGTTTAGAGGTAATGTAACATATTGCTTCCTAAAGCTTTCGTCTTGTTTGTGTGTTTAGATTATTATCGCTACTGTGGTGTCGTGGCAGATGGATTTGAAGACTGAATATGGTGTTGAAGTGGTTGGAGAAATCCCATCAGGGTGAGTCCAACACACAACTATGCAACACAAATACAACTGTTCAGCATAGTATGTGTATAACATGGTAATGGTTACAGTTACAAAACACAACTGCAGCATCATAGTACATCTTCAAGCTCAAATACTCATCTGGATCTCTTCTTCACATTTTAGTCTGCAGGCTCCTGTGGCGCCTGCTGTCTCACTGTTGGGTTCAATGGTCGGTGATGCTTTTGCGCTGGCTGTTGTTGGTTATGGAATTGCTATCTCACTGGGTAGAATTTTCGCCCTCAAATATGCCTACAAAGTCGACAGTAATCAGGTAAGAGACTTTAAATGCCTGTAAAAGATGATTTTTATTGAATGTGTATATATATATTCATACACACACACACACACACACACAATTGATCAATAGTGGCAGTTCTAGTTCATTTCACACAGTAATGACTTTACTGGTGAATACAAAAACGCTCTGTCTCCGCTCCGTAAAAAGACATTCCCTCTTTTTACCATTCACACATCAGTTATACGCTGTCAGTGTTTTTGTTGATGTTTTTATGTTTGTGTCAAACGTTCACATTTATGCAGCTGCTTTTGGCCCAGAGACATGGTATTAGAAGACTTTAGATATTTCTTTGACTTATGTAAAGGAGCAAAATAGATCATCTGCATCAGAATGTTATGACTGGCTCAGAGTATACGTCTGAACTCATACATGCTCATACCAGTAATCTTGTTCTGCGTTCACACAGAGCACATTATCGTTAATTTACTCTGTAATGTTACAACTTCTCTCACTGGTAAATTGCCAGAACAAATTTACAGGTGTTTTTAAAATAGGAGTTCACATATGATCTCTTAACATTAATTTACAGGTAATTTAACAGTAAAGACTGTATGTGTGAAAGGGGCTATTGCTGCACTCTTACAAAAAGAATTTCAAATGAATGGCATTATATTCATCAAAGAATCCTGAAAAAAATGCATCATGATTTCCACAAAAATATTAAGCAGCACAAATGTACCCTGTTAGAATGATTTCTAAAGGATCATGCGACAGAGAAAACCAGAGTAATGGCTAATGTATAATATATTTTTCACTTTTAATGTCAAATTTAGTGTCAACATAAGACAACCAGCATAGTAAAACTGCACTTAAAATATGGTTTAAGTTTCACAATATTTTCTTGGAATTTTGGTTTTTACATTTTAATCCAGTCACCAGTTAAACCCAATTCAGTTACCAGTTAAACCCAATTCAGTTACCAGTTAAACCCAATTTTTCCACTGAGAAACTGGCAGTTTATGTTTTTTGTTGCTGAAAGTCATTGATCCAAATCCAAAAGTTTGGAAAAAACATCTTGTGTTTTTCTCCTATTGTCTATTCTCTGGAACAGGAGCTCATAGCGTTGGGTCTGTCTAACTCCATTGGAGGCTTATTCAATTGCTTTGCTATCAGCTGCTCTATGTCTCGCAGCATGGTGCAGGTCAGCACAGGGGGGAAGTCGCAGGTGAGAACTTAAGCAAACTGCAATCTGACATACGTAACTACATTTTTCAACCATTATTTCACCAGCTAGTTCTGGGAAGATAGATGATGAGTTCTTCAGATCATTGTTTTTTGGGTCAAAGTTTAAACTAAAACCTCTCTCTGTCATTCTCTCAGGTGGCTGGAGCGATTTCTGCTCTGGTAATTCTGGTTATCTTGTTAAAGATCGGCGAACTATTTGAGGAGCTGCCAAAGGTTGGTACCTTGAATCAGTCCTTGTGTGGGCCTGACATATTCACAAGTATCTGTGCTTAAAGGAGTAGTTCAATACTTTTGTCATCATTTACTCACCTGTATGAGTTTCTTTCTTTTGTTGAACACAAAAAAAAATATTTGAAGAATTTTGAAGAACCAAACAGTTGTTGGTCCCCAATGGCTTCCATATTAGGGAAAGCAATATTATGGAAGTCATTGGGGACATCAGCTGTTTGATTACCAGCATTCTTCAAAATATCTTGTTTTATGTTCAACGTAAGAAACTCATACACGTTTGGAACGACATGAGGATGCGCAAAGGATGACAAAATTTCCATTTTGGGGGTAACTATCCCTTTAATTCATGAATATGTCTATTTATAAAGATATATATATATAGACATATTGTACATGTGTGTGCTGATTTCTTTAGGCTGTGCTGGCTGCTATAATCTATGTAAACCTGCATGGCATGATGAAGCAGTTTGGAGACATCTGCTCTCTCTGGAGGACCAACAAAGTGGATATGGTGAGAGAGAACGAAAAGGAGGAGTTTCATGGGAAAGCAAAGCTTATGCAACACATTAAAAATAGACCTATACATAAACAAAATATGACTGAGAATGGGGAGAGTGAATAGAGTGACACAGAAAAAAGGTAAAAAAAAAAAAAAAAAAAAGCTCTCAATTGACAGTTTAGCTGTTATTTTCTGTTGTTTGTGTGTTCAGGTGGTGTGGGTGATGACTATGATCTTGACAGTGTTGTTTAATCCTGATCTGGGACTGGCTGCATCTATCGCCTTCTCCATCCTCACTGTCATCTTCAGAACTCAGCTGTGAGAAACCACATACACAAGGCTAAATAATTCACAAATGCACATTAAACTGTGGCACATGCACCATTTTCCCATAGTCCTCCTGAGGCCTAAATGACTAAAACACATACCGTTTACATATTTAAATGAGAATGTAAAACTGGTTCTGCATGCAGTCTCCCGTTTTATTTTATACTGCTGATGAACGTCAGATTTGAGCTCCTTTAGATTGGCCATATGCACCATTGGCTTAGTGGCTGAAAATCCTGTTCTTGACAGCATCTTATAAACAGTTTGCATAAGAATTCACCATCTGTCCCTCCGTGTGTTGACTCCTTTCTTCTTCTCTACCTGTTTTTTCTCTTTACAACAGACCAAAATACTCTATTCTTGGCCAGGTTCCTGGCACTGACATCTACAAACCAGTAGAGGACTACAATCAGGTGACCATGACCACCATTATAACAATTTATGCAACTATATTCACACTACATTCAACTGATTCTTTAGTTTTGATGGTCTTGACCAAATCAAATGAGTGAGTTAAATTGAAAGAAAGTTGGATTTCAAAACAGCCTGTTACTCATGGTTAAAAACCTGAATTACAGCATACTTCCAGAAACAACTTCTTGCAAACTTATCTTGTATAATCTGATGAATCAGTGTCACGTAGCTTTGCAATGTGTTTTACTTGTTTTGGTGTTATTGTGTTGGTTACTATTTGCTTTACAGTTCCAGAGTTCGTTTGAATGAGTGGGTGTTGTAGTTTCATTTACTGAGTGTGTAACATGATGGTGCTGCAATCGAGACCTAGTTATAAATAGTATTTATGAAGTATCTGATATGTGTTGTGTATGCAGGCGATCAGGCAAAATGTAGTCAGTTTGTTGTAGTGCTATTGAAACTGTACTGAAACCAATGTAGGCCTTTTTTAGATTTTGATGAAAAGTGTAATTGTAACCTTTAATAAAATGTGAATGACCATTCTTCAAAAGGGATAAAAAGTGATAAACATTCAGTCAATAAACAACTATTCCCAAATTTCTTCTGATAAATTTGAAGTTTGGTAATTGCTTTCAAGATTTTTTCTAGTGTCTTCTAGAGCCTAAATCAGAACACATTACATTTAATTTGGTTCATTTTGTTAGATCGAGTCCCCACGCCTAGACAATTAAGATCCAGCCCCGGACGCCTTATCCTGTCTGAAAATATCTGTTTGTCCGGTAACAGAACAACTAGTCAGCAGAGCTGTCGACACCCAAACCCCGTTAAGAGCTAGTCTTGTCTGGTACCCCAAAATACCCAAAACAAGTTTTTAACAGTCTTCTATCAGCCAAGAAGTTGACTGAGTAAAGCCAGAGAAGAGCAGAAGCAGGAGACAAAGTGATGATGGTAAAAAAAAAAAAAAAAAAGGAGCAGAGTTTATTGTACAATCTTAGTTGTGTATGTCTCAGTGGTCAGCCTTGGTCTGACGAACACAAGTGTTATACCAAACTGATTCAGAATAACATCCCATAAACCTTGAATTTCCATAAACATTCCCTCGTACCTTGAATTTCCATAAACATTCCCTTTTATCTCTTATTCATATAGACAAAACAGTTTATGAAACCCCACAATCATGAGATTGAACAATAATAGAAGTGCATAAGCAAGAAAAATAATAAGAAATATAAAATATAGAAGCATAATAAAAATAATAAGTAAATAAATGAAAAAAATAATTAAAATGATATAAATGATAAAAAATAATCAAATGATAAATTATATAAATGTCTAATGACTAATGATTATATGAATAAATGATTATAAATGAACAAAAAAAAAACAAAACAAGAAAAATAAAAACAACACAAATGTATGATTGCTCTCTTGATGCAACACACACAATCTGCAGGATCCTTCAATCCCTAGATCCTTCAATTTGTATTGGCATTTGTGAATCATTTGATAATTTGTGCATTGAGAAAACTGTAATTGCAAATATTGCTTTATAAAGTTTGTGCAATTATTTTAAAAATGTATTTAGAAATTCTTGATTCATTAAATTGGATGAAAAAAAGTTAAAAAAAGTTATAATTTCTCTGCACTTTTTACACACCCACAGGTGAAGGAGATTCCTGGTATAATGATTTTCCGTTCTTCTGCAACATTGTACTTTGCCAATGCTGAAATGTACATTGATGCCCTCTATGAGAAGGTAGACACACACAAACATCATACACACATATACTCTCAAACATATTCATTTACATAAAGAGCAATTACAAGACATTACTCACAACAGGCAATTATCCCAAACATAGCTCTAACATAAACATTCACTGTGTGATTAGCCCAAACAAGCCACATATAACACGTGCACAGGTCAGGACATTCATGCAGTAATAATAAAATGTTTGTGTGCAGACTGGTGTAGACGTGGCGAAACTTCTCTCACACAAGAAAAAACTGGAAGCAAAGAGACTCAGAAAAGAAAAGAAAGCTGCAAAGAAAGCAAAGAAAGAAGCCAAGAAAAGAGCTAAAGTAGCTGTTAAAACTGCTAAGGTTTGCTTAGTGTGTAAGCAGAGACTGTGTGTATGCATGGAAATAAGTGTGAAAATAAGTGTTTGTGTTTTCTGACTGAGCCAGCGCTCTCTGCTTTCAACCAGGGGGAGGAGCCACAGTTTGAAAGTGGCACAGATGAAAGTGGGGAAGAAGCAGAGGCAAATGGGGATGTGGATAGGCTGTCAGTCAAAGAACCAAAGGATGTGGCTGCTGTGGAGGCAGGGCCTGACTCTGACACTGACACCACGCTGCCACGGGCAATCATTCTTGACCTGAGCCCCGTCAACTTCCTGGATACAGTTGGCGTGAAAACTCTACGCAATGTGAGACACAATCTGTACTCATTAGTGACTTATTAAACACATAACATGTTTTAACCTTGCTAAAACCCTTTGTTTAATGGCAGATCTATAAAGATTATGGAGAGGCTGGTGTACAGTTGTACTTATGTGCCTGCCAGAGTAAGTGACCAATACATACTAATAGAGGTTTTACCTTCATACAATGAAAATACCATTTCAAAAGGGTGTTTTTGCAGTGACTCTATAGAATAACCATTCTGGGTTCCCTAAAGAATGTCTCCATGAACAGTTCTTAAAAGAACTTTTTTTTCTTAGTATGAAGAACATTTGAATGATCTAAAGAACTTTTTCCACTATAAAGAACCTTTTGTGTAATGTAAAGGTTGCATGGTTGTTAAAGGTTCTTCATGGAACCATCAGTGCTAAAAAAGAACCATTATTTTTAAGAGTGTACTTCTTCATGTCACATATTCCTTTTGTTGTCTAGATGACATCTGGAATCCTATTTGAGCGTGCGGTCAAGACAGACCTGTTTGTCATCACTATTTGTAATCTCTCTCTTTCAGGAGGTGTTGTAGAGAGTATGGAGAAGGGTGATTTCTTCAATGAGAAAGTAACTAAATCGATTCTTTTCTCATCTGTACATGATGCCGTTCTTTACTGCCAACAAGGAAACAGCGACGAGGTACAGTACAGTGCATTCTTATCTCACATACACATACACGCATATCAGAGGTTTCCTAATCTTGATTAGACATGTATTGAATGTTGGTGGCCCAGACAGTATTTTGAAACAACATGCATGAATAAACATCATTTCTTGCCTTTCTACTTTTACAGGTTATGCAGGGAACACATTTGTAAATCCAAATACCAAACGTGATACGGAACACAGAGCTGGATTGTTATTTATTGTGTATTTCATCATGGGGAAGAATAAGTTCCATGTTGTAACACAGGTACATAATGACATGGAAATATTACACATGAATGTAAACTCAGTTTTCACAATATAATTAGACTCCTGGAAAGTTCTCATTTAATCAATATACACTACCGTTCAAAAATTTGGGGTCAGTATTTTTTTTAAGACATTAAAGTCAGTAAAGACAGTAAAGATATTTAAAATGTTACAAAAGATTTCTATGTGAACTAAAAGTTGTTTTGAAATTTCTATTCTTCAAAGAATCTTAAAAAATTTGTATTCTTCAAAGAATCTTAAAAAATATGTATCATGATTTCTACAAAATATTAAGCTGCACAACTCTTTTCAACATTAATAATATGATTTTTACCATCAAATCAGCATATTAGAATGATTTCTGAAGGATCATGTGACACTGAAGTCCGGAGCAATGGTTGATGAGAATTCAGCGTTGCATCACATGATTGGAATTAATCTGGGGGGAAAATGTTAAAATAGGAAACAGTTATTTTAAAATGTAATATTTCACAATATTACTGTTTTACTGTATTTGTCATAAAAAAAATGCAGCCTCGGTGAACATAAGAGACTTCTTTCAAAAACATGATAAAAAAAAAAAAATTTACAACCCCAAACCTTTGAATGGTAGTTGTAAATACCATTAAAAAACATCAGTTTATGTATTTTATTATGTAGCTATAAGCTATGTATGCTGTTTGTTATTGCTTGTGTAGAATCATTCTAACTTAAATAAACAGTCATTTTCTTATTCTTGTGGTGGAATTGTAAATTATTTTCCATGTTAAATTAGCGGTTATCTGTGAAAATATTTAAACCAAAAAAAAACAAAAAACAGGTTTGGAGTTCTCATGTTGCTCTTTTTTTATGTTCAGTGCTGATAAGCATCTCAGTGATGTTTAAAACAATGAAGTAGTTCTTTTTCATTTGATGAGTGCTGTTTTCCTGTTTATGAAAACACAAAAATAGTGACTTTATGTAAATGGTCTTCCCATAACAAGTTTCAGAGAAACTGGTCATTCAAGCACATAATCCCAACAGGAAAAGATCATCTTGAACCTGCCCGACTAGTACCAGCATATTGTTTCAAGAAAAGATGATACCTATATTGTGACAAAAGCACAAGTTGTGTGCAATTGACTTACTGTGTACATACAAGGTGAATAAATATGTTAAAGACACTTCATCTGTATATCACACAAGGACTAGAAAACTACAGTAATGCGAGAGGACAGCATTAGTCTCATACCTTAAGCTTAGTTCTTAGTCTTACTAGAAAACAGTTGACATACTAAGATGAATGAGTTTCATCATTCTCATTCAGCTGTAACGAATGTGAAAGAACAGAGAGAGAGAGAGAGAGAGAGAGATTCCTATGTGTGTGTGTGTTGGCGGTTTCTCACACAGCTCCCCTTTCATTCTTTCTCCACCCATCAGGCGGCCGCTCAGCATCTGTGTGAGCGGATCAGAGTTGAGCCCATTGCGGGAAACAGCAGCAGGCTGAGCGCCGCTGTCAACGACCGGCTCCAATACCGGACCACTGACTCCAAAATTTGACTTGATTTCTGTCTCCATTATTCAGTCTGTAGCAGGTTCAGGTAGGTGGTTGGTTGGATTTGTTGTTGTTTAATATGTAGTAAATATGATTCTGTACATTCGCCTAAATATTGGCGAGTCACCTTTGCCAAGCACTATTTAGGTAATACAGACATAATCTAAGCCATGAAGCGCGCATCGAGTCACAAGAATTCATATTCGTTAAAGAAACTGCGTGTCTAGATAGAAAACAGATTTGTTTTATGGAATGATCTTTAAGGTATGATAATTTATCTTTGTTATGCATACAAATGTAATCAAAACTAGAAAGAATTGGGCACTTAAAAAGTAGGTTAGACGACATATCGATCATAGAGGACAATCGGTTTGGTGACATTTTTTACGGATACTGACACTTTGCTGAAAAAGGCATAGCACAGAAGTTAAACATAAATAAATTAGAAAAAAAAGACCATTCACGTTGCATAAATAAAATGCCATTAATAATTGTAGGCTACTGTAGACTTTAAAGACTGTAGACTTTAATCGGTTTGGTGACTTTTTGACCACCAGCTGAGAAAGGCGTTGCATTTTAAACTTAGTAGGAAAGTTAGACAAACAAATAGACTGAAATTTAAAAAATGGCCATTTAGATTTCAAAACGACGTTGTGTAAATTTTATTATTTATTAGCCTATTTAATTAAGTATTTACAATTAACATGCTTTTATTGTTGTTATAGTGTAATCATTTTTAGTTATTAAAATTAATAATCAATTCTGCATATTGGTTATGGAAACATAATACACTGTATCTATCGTAAACAAAAACAGTATTGGTCGAGATTTATGTAAGATGTAGGCTAATGCATGAAAACATCTCAACGTGTGTCCTGTCATTCAGTGTTTCTTCGGACCGCTTAACTGTGGCTGTGACAGTCTAATAAATCAGTCTGTGCTGGCCTCGATTCTCTATCGACCCAAATAAATAGACTGGGCTAAAATTAATTGGCAGGTCGATACACTGGAAGCTTCTCTCACTGTCTCCCTCTTGGCATGCTGTCAGTCACAAACAGTCCCGCAGTGTACGCGCTATTTTTGTTTCTGTCTACAGGAAACTACTCAATGCGATGACAACAGACTCTCTTTGAATCGTAGGTTCATTTAAAAGCGCTCGCGTGCTTGTGTAAATGTTGCTGGGGCAGTCCGTGTTATCGCTCCGGTCCTCCTGACGCAAGCGACTGTCATTGAAAACATTCTGCCGGTCGCTGTACGGTGCGCTGCACCAGATGAATGAAATTCCCGGAATGCATATGCTAGCCACCTGCCTGTTAGTCGCTGCTGTTTCATACTGGTACAGCAGCGAGCTTCTGACAGCGCTCCGTTTGTTTATTTCAGACTCAGCCCTCGGCGGGGACATGCCGGAACCCGAGGGGAATCGTCGGTCACCGCAAGGTGTCCCTTACACCGACCTGCCGCACATCGTCAACGCCGACGGACTGCACTTGTTCTGCCGTTACTGGGAGCCCAACAGTCCTCCGAAGTAAGTGCGAGACATGCATATGCAAAACAGATACAGATTAGGTCAGGCCTCTTGGGATAAACGAAAGATCCTCTCGCTACAGCCTCCGGTAGAGCAGGACGAGAGGCTGATAAGCGTTTACAAATGTTTCCTTACGGAGCTTATTTATAGCCCACTTTCAA
Source organism: Tor tambroides (assembly GCA_021397915.2). Classification (NCBI taxonomy): domain Eukaryota; kingdom Metazoa; phylum Chordata; class Actinopteri; order Cypriniformes; family Cyprinidae; genus Tor; species Tor tambroides. The sequence goes on along the minus strand of JAFVLL020006344.1, from coordinate 69,143 downwards.
GAACCTGCCCTTTCCTTTCTAGCACCTCAGCGGTTACTTTAAAACGTGACACGCATTCATGAATTCAAACAAGCTACCACAGTGAAGGTTCATTTGGCAGTAAACGTTAACAGTGGGTTTATCTGCGGTTTTCCGCGAGGTTCTCTTTTATCTCTTTTGCAAACTGCTGGCCCATCACATGATGTCTAAGCTGGTGGTGAGTGAGGAAATAGACGAGGGAAGTTTCATGTAAAATCCTGTATTTAAAGGTGCAGTTAGGAATATAAGTAGCCTACTGCTAAATAAAAATATTTCACACGTAAAGTCAGTATTTTTTAATGTGTTATTACAAATAAAAATAATTTATAATAATAAAAACGCAGTTGCAAATGGATCTTTAACTATGTTGTCATATGAGCAAGTGAATAATGTTTCGTGAACAACAAACTTCACAAACACTGAATGTAATGATAACTTGTCTATTGGGTGAAATAATTGTGAATTCAGTGAAAGATTCAAACTGATATCTCCAGTTGCTGAAGCTGCATCTGAAATCGCTTCACTGCCGACTTCTCTCGTGTGGTCTCATGGGAGAGTAAAGTGTCCATTTCAGGATCTTTTCGATTTGTGAATTGTGACATATTTGTGACATGCTCTTTTAATAGGCTATACTGTTTTTCGTCCTACTGTATAGCATATTTGGATGCATGATGAGTCTTTCTGAATGACTCTTTAAAAAATTTGGCTCATATGGGCCATTCGTTCATAAATCACTCTGGACACTCTGTATACCGCTGATAAGTTATGCTGGAAACACTAAAAGCTGAACAATACTTTGGAGAAACAACAGTATAATGATGCAAACAGATGTGAAATGAAAACTCAAGACATACAAATCTTCTAGAAAAGCTATTTTATTTTACACGGATCCGGTTGGCTCCTCAAGGGTGCCGCCCTATTGAGATCACATGCTGTGCAAATTAACCGACTTATTAATAATAATAAGTTAATAATAAGACCAACTTATTACTAATAATAGGTTTACTTTAAAGATAATTTATATCTTACAGACAGTGCTTGCTTTCACTCACAATGTTTTTTAAGTAATATAAATCCAGTTTCTTATAAACATAAATCTTGTTAAATGACTATGCCGTCCTGAATTACTCATCTGGTTAAAGTGAATGAAAAAGGGGCCCACTCAGTATCTTATGCAGTAAATGCTGAAGGGAATGTCTTGGTTTCCATGGTCAAAAGCCCCTGCTCATGGCCCCTTTATGACCACTTATAGACACACACTCTCTCACAGTACAGATCTGCTACACTTTTCTACTATAGTGTCATCAGCTGTGGTTGTTCTTAGTAATTATAAAAGTAGGTCATATTTTTGAGCATGTGGGTTTGTCATATGCTTAGATATATAATGAACTGTACACATTCAGATGTTTGTGTGGGTGTCGTGTCATGATTATGTCAAACAGGTCAAACTCTCTATGCCTACTGTTACAGAGCTGTTGTGTTGCCATCAGCTATTCACCCTGAAGTGGCCATGGTGCGGCCCAGGGGAGCATGCCGTTACCATAGTTACCAACTCTTCCCCTCTCTTAGACTAATTTGATCTCTAATGCTTGTCAACAACAGTGTATATGACAAGAGTGTGTGTGTATCTGTACATGTTCATGTGCATATATAATAAGAGTGAATTGATAAACCAAAAAATTATGTGATCTTCAGTGAAATGTTATAAAATCACAAATATTTTGTTTTGGGATGTGGTAGCTTTTCCCATGTGACTGAATGGGAAAGATTCAGAGCAGCTAACATTAAGCTGATGCAGGCATCAGACATGTTTATATCAAACATCTAAAGGAATGCTACCAGGATCCCCTCTGCTGCACTCTGTCATTCTGTTTATGGTGAAATATTTAGCCTGCGTTTGATCACTTGAAGGTTCTGTGGGTCTGTTTACTAGCTGTTCAGAAACATCTCAGCTTAAGGCAGTTGGACATGGAAATTACTGAATGCTTCGCATCATGCCACAATAAACTGATCCAATATGTATGCTTTTTTTGTATTATGTAACATAATCTGAATGAGGCCAAATAACCCAAGTATGAATCCCACCTTTTTACACGTTTAGTGTCGACATTTTATATAGGCTAAATCTGCGGTTTTCAAACTTCCTGATGCCAAAAGCCCCCAAATATATTTCTTTTCTTCCTAAAATATAAAGGCATCTTTATATTTTATGTATGAAAAGCTGTTTATACTGTGTGGGGAACATATTAATATATAAAATAAGCCAAAAGGATTGTTATACTTTTATAATACAACACAATGACAGTTGTTACAAAAAAAGTAAAAATCATCAGCTTTTTTCTTGCCATTGTACTGAAGGCATGTAATATTTAAAATATTTATTTTTTCTTATGTTGACAGTCTTTTTTCTGAGATTTTTCTGAGTTTTCTGACTTCTTAAAACTAGATTCAGATATGTTTTCTTACTGTCAATACAATAAAATTAATCTCCATTATTTAAGTCTTTTTAAAAAGAAGAAAGAAATAGTAATGCTAGCAAATTTGGTAAATGTAAATGTACAAAAAATTTTCACGTTAAACATATTTCATTAATATCTTAAGTGAACATGAGCCCTAAAAGTCTTTTTTCCTCTCAAATTGGTTGTGGACCTCCTAGCCCTGGCTTGCACACAGGTGACATCTACACTAAACCAACCTTTGAAATTAAACATGAACGTAATAAGGTTGTCTTTTGGAAGTTGAACTTTTACTTAAAAGAACTGGTATGACAGACGTGAGCAGCTGAAGTGGCAAACTGTTTACACTGAGTTCACCACTTCACTGATCGGTTTAACATTTAACAGAGCTACACAGCTTACAGCCCAAACATCATCTCACAATGTCCCTGTACAGTTGCTTACATGCACATGTCCAGTGCTGATGCCACCAGATGCAGCCAACGAAACAGGAAGTGGGTGAAAGTTGAAAAGACCACAGTAGCCCATTGTATGACCCCAGTAATGATTGACATATAGCTCAATAGATATGCTGGGCATTGAACCCATGCAAAGGGAATTGAAACACACTCATACACAGTCCGACAAATTGGGTCATGTCGGTCAGTGTGGTTCATCCTCTTGTGTCTAATGGCATTTGGAAAAGAATTCCTCTACCAAACATGGATATTTATACAGCTGTTAGTGCAGTGCCAAATTTCACACACAAATTTGGCCCTCACAAGCATAGCCAAAACTGTACAGGCGCACTGAATTTCATTATCTGTCTATCTCTGCGCTGCCCTGGATGCTTGTTACTTTGTAGTTAAACTACATAGATCTATTTTGGAATTCCAAAGACGTGCGCACACATACACTAGCAAACACACACACAGTAGTCTCTCTGTCTGCCTCGCAAACTCCATTCCCAGGGTTCAAGGACCAAAGCATTTTGATCTAAGGATGATCATAACCACAAACACTTCCATTTTATCTTACATCAAGTTACCAGCTCGTAGACTGAGATTGGGAGGCTTTATTTTTAGTAAATACATTTCTGAGTGTGACAGAGAAATGGATAGAAAGATTAGCAGATTCTCCAAATAGAAGTAAAGATGCCCACTCTCAGTCCTCTGAGAACATGTGAGCCCATTATACATTTACAAAGACTCTTTTTGTTACAGATTAGAGACTGCATTGAGGTCATAACAAATCTGCCCAAGTTGGACCTATTAAAGCTCTCTCTCCTTCTTTCTGCCTTGTTTTTTCTGGGTTTTAGTGTGTATGCTGCTAATGAGCATATCTTGTTATTCTGGTGGGAGACTGTTAGTAGGATGTGTCTGTATTTCTCATGTGTTGAGAAACTGAGAAACGGTTCTGATTAATACCGGTATAAATATACCAGAACCGAATGACTTTCGCTTCTGTTAATGGTTATCACACGTGCAGTTTCCAATGCATAAGTGTTAATGAAACAGTTAAGGCATTGGAATTGTTAAAAGGAATCAGAACCAGCTTTGTTAAATTCTTTAGAATTCTCTTCCCAAATCAATAATGCGCATTTTCCTCTATCAGGGCGCTGGTGTTTGTTGCCCATGGAGCAGGAGAGCACTGTGGGGGATACGCCGACATTGCTCACAGCCTGACCCAGCATGGCATTCTGGTGTTCGCCCACGATCACGGTGAGTGGCAGACTCCTAATCAAACGGCTAAAATCCCCAACAAACAGATTTGTTGGTTAGCAACAGTGCAGCAGTGTTTTGGGTGGTGTAGGAGGGCGTGCTCTTTATGAGGCTATGAGAGTGTGGGGTGAAAAATGTATTTACGCCCACATTTGATTCCTTGTAATTCATCCACCCAGTTTTCCTGTCATTTCTAACAGATGTTGTGGGCATGACGTCCTGGGTTTAGAGTGGGGGATGGAGTTGAGAAATGACAGAAATGAAATGAAACAAGTAGAGAATACAGAAAATAGCAGGTGCTATGTGTGCAGAATGTTAAAGCCGTTTTGTGGCAGTGCCATGGTAACTAATGATTCACACAGAGAGACAGCAAGCCACCTTGTGATGAGCAGTTGGGGTTGTGTGAGTGTGTGATTTGACTGTCTGGTGTCTCGGGGTGAGTAATTGGTTCTATTGAAATACAACAAACAGAAACCATTACAGTCAGTCTCTCTCTGTTTGTTTCTTTCTCCCTGTCTGTCTCTCTCCTCCTCTAACATGCAGTCTCACCTCTCAGTACGCCTGTATACCACATGCTTTTTGGAATTTCTATTCTATTCTATTCTATTGTTCCGTTATTCATATTATGTTAATTTGCTTGACTAAATGTCATGTCAGTTGTATGCCAAAATTTCCTGAGCTCTTCTTTGTGAGCCGTTAGCATGGTGTTGTGAGTGACAGCCCTCTTTTATCTCCTGTTTCAAAGGAGAGCTGATATACAAAGACACGGGTGATGAGAAACATATGTTATATGCTTAATTCTCTTTCTCTTACTGTCTCAGTTGGTCATGGCCAGAGTGAAGGTGAGAGAATGGACATCAAAAATTTCCAGATTTACATCAGAGACACCCTCCAGCACATTGACATCATGAAGGGCCGGTACCCTAAGCTGCCAGTCTTCATCATTGGACACTCAATGGTAGGAAACCAGTTCCACATGTTTTTCCATAAGCAAACAAAGGTCACATGCTTTCAACACATGCTGTTTTTTGTGTTCACATCTAGAACGATAACTGTAAAGATAACTATATTTGTAGTGGAGTTATATTAGTTTCCACACCAATGATAATGTTCTGTTTATTAAAAGCACATGCTGAAGTTTTCTGATTGGCTGCCAGTGTTTTATTTTTAAACAGACAGAAAAATCATTCTGAAAGTGATTTCAGTTATATAATTTCCCCACTATTCTCATAGAATTAAAATGATTATTTAAACTTAATAGTATTGTTATCGTTATAGTTATTGCCTTGGTGTATACAGGCCTTAATGCTTATTAGCAGGACAAATAATTCTACATTTTCATTGTAAAACCTGTGACTGTGAGTTAGAGTGTATATGCGTTAATGCAAGAAATAGAGAGCAGACCGCACTTGTATTTTTCTAACCAGCTGGAAATTTTTGCATAGTTAGGCATGTTATCGAAATTTTGGGGCATTTTAATATCTTATTTTACATATTGATTTGTATGGTACTGTATTCATGCTTTCATGCAGCAACAAGTGTGCAAATGTCTCATTCATATTTACATGTTTCCTACATTTATATTAAAATTCTTTCTGAGAAGCAGACCTGTCACAAAAAAGGGGAAATTTCTATGCTAACATTTAACTCTGTTTAAAAACTATTCAAAGCCAACTACAACTGTTGAAAAAGATAAAGTAAACTATTTTGAACTGTCTGTGACTCATGGGGTGGAGGCCACAGGAAGGCCGTTTGATTTTGCTTTTGCTTTGTTGCATTTCCCATGTTCAGTATGTGTTAAGCCCAATCTGTGCATGGCTGAATGTGAACAAAAATCCAGCTGGAAGCTCTTTACCTTTGTTTTTGCTCATCAGTTCCTATTAATAAAACAGACCAGCTGCATACTCAAGAAGTTTCACGAGCCCTATAGACTAGAAATGTTTATGGATGTATCTGCACTGTATTTCTGTGGAACGTCACCATCACAAAGTCATAATATTTCTGGGATAGTTTTTATGATATTAATATCCCACTGCATAGTTGTCCTGGTAAAGAAATCCTTCAACTACAGTTATTACCCACAATGCCCCTCTCTCCTGTTCCTTCAGAGCAGATTCCCACTCTAAATAATGAAATGTGTTTCTGCTGCTCTCATCTCTCTTCCTTTTCCTTGACTTTAATTTAGTTCTTCCCCTCATTTCCTCTCTAATCTAGGATCTTATGTAATACCAGGCTGTTTGATCCTTATATAATCACAGTCTTTAATAAGAAATATGGAAAATGAAATGATTTTAAACATGCTTCCTGAAAAGAAATGCGCAATTAGGTGTGTCTTGTTATCTCCAGTCGTTGGACTATGTGTCCTTGTACGTTTCTCTTCCTGAGGCCTGAGGAACTGAAGCTACTGGCTGAATAAACATTTGCTTTCCTATCACAGGTTGACAGATGAAAATGATCAGTGTCATAGTAACCTGCGTGTGTGTGTGTGTGTGTGTGTGTGTGAAGCAAGCTGTTGTGAGTGTAATTATCTGTGTGTAGGGTGTGCGTTTGAAACTTTATTCCCAGTTACTCCCAGGGATGCAAAAATTCCAAATTAAAAAGCAATTACCTTATATAATCAAATCAAAGCAGACCACCTATTTTCTTGATGAAGCTTTTAGTGTTAGTGTGCATTTGTAGTGTGTCTAAACTGAGTGTGTGTTTGGGTTTGTTTGTCTAGACTAAAAGTGTTTGTGTTTGAGTGCGTAACTTAAAACAACTCATTATTGGAGTCTCTTAGAAATGTGGTGGGAACTGTTCTATAATCTCTCCACCTCTTTTGAATCCTGGCCTCTACTCATGAATATTCATAGATAGGATCATAATAGAAACAAGATGAAGAAAGCAGAGGAGCAGAGCATCAGAAAATTACAAATTAGGGGCTTCTCTCTTAGATTTACGTTTATTGTTGAATTAAGAGTATTGTAGAGTATTTTTCATTTGGTATATAACCAACAGAATATTAATTTAGGGTTTTTAAAATTTTGATACCAAGGAGCCTGAAATATGATGTTCAGTTTACGATGGATGCCCTTTCTAAAATATAAAGACAGCTATATTTCAGTGTATACAAAACCCAAACATTAAGCTTGATATTATAAAAACAACATGCTGCTTACAAAATTAAATAATTGGCTTTTATATTATTTTTACAGTGTATTATTTCCTACCATAATGTAATGTAATATAATATAATTAAAAAAATTATATAATAAAAAAAAATCCTTTATGCTTTTTTCTTTCTTTTTGTTAAAAACTAGGGATGTCAATAAAATAAAATAATATAATCACACTTAATTTAATAATTTAGTATTTGTATTTACAAAGCAGAATGAAACAGTAACATCATAAAATATATTCTTGGACCCTAGTTTGAAAACCTTTGTGTTAATAGAAAATAACCAGTAATGGAAATTATGATTTTTTAAAAAAAACTGTGGAATATATGCAAGGAAATACTAAGTACTCTACAACTAAACTGCTATATTTTGCTCTTTTCAATAACATGACTGGGTCTGTTTGTTTTACTACAGGGAGGGGCCATTTCCATTCTGACCACATGTGAGAGGCCGCAGGATTTTGCAGGTGTTGTTCTCATAGGCCCCATGGTTCAAATGAGCGCTGAATCTGCTACACCCTTCAAGGTAAAAAGTCAATGAACACACTATAGTGACAGTAAATTCTTCTTTCTCCCCAATTGTTTACATTTAATATCCACCACAAATGAAACATGAGTCTGTAAATTAGATCTGCTGCTGCCCCCTGCAGTCAGATTGTTAAATGCAGTCAAATAACAATAGCTTTCAAATGTCAGCTGTCAAATAACAGCAGTAGAGCTCTCAGCAGTGTAGAAGGCAGCAGTGATTTCTCTATTCAATCAATCTCTGCCTCTCAGTATTGATGTTTATTGCAGGATTTTTTTTGTTGTTGTATGAAATAAGTTATCATATCTCAACTATGAACAGATTTCAATTGAATTTAACAACCAGAAAATATCCAAATAGCCTTTGTGTTAATTTGGAAGTATTTAGAGTATCTATTGCTTTATCATTTCAAACACACAGATTTTTGAGAATTATTTTGCTTTTTTTTAAATAATACATAATTCCATTTTTGAATTGGTATTTTATCTAAAGCAATAATATTCATATATTTTAGGTGTACATTTTTTTAGCTGTTTAATTTGTAAATTTGAGAATGTTTCTATAAAGATTTTTAATGTAAATTAAATATATAAATATGTAAATTCAGTATCCGATGTGACAGAAATGTTCAGTTCTCTGTAGTAAATTGTCAGCATCTGTGGATTTTTGGATTCTTTGCAGGTTTTCATGGCAAAAATTCTAAACCGCTTGACTCCCAAACTCTCTCTTGGTTCTATTGAGTCAAAATGGGTCTCACGGGATCCCAAACAGGTACAGGAATCTGTGTCAAAGGTCTTCTGTAGAAGTAGGGCAATGTATGTGTGCTTAAATTTCACACTGACAGAGTTTGAATAGGGCTAAGTAGACAATCTGGCAGTGTTGTTTATAATGTTTGCTGTTGAAACAGTATTTACACAGTAAACCTGCTCTTCCAGAGTGAAGCATATACGTAGTGATAACATATGAAAGTAATTTTTTTCATAGCTTGGGCCTGGAATACTTTTACGTCCACAGAAACAGCTGGTCTCATTTATTCAGCCATAGTAGATAACATAAACACCATACAGTCAAATAGATTTCATTGTAATTGTTCAAAACATCAGGTTTATTTTACCCTGTTTACTGTAGTCTTAAGCAAAGAGTTACTGTTATCTTAGGATCATGTTTGTAATCCTACATAATCTCCACTTGTCCATTAGGTGGAGGCATATGACACAGATGAGCTAAATTATCACGGAAGGCTGCGCGTCTCGTTCGGAATGCAGCTGGTGGAAGCAGCGGCTCGCATTGAAAGAGAATTACCCAACATCACGTGGCCCTTCTTCATTCTCCATGGCGATGCCGACAAGCTTTGTGACATCAGAGGCGCTCATCTAATGTATAATGTGGCCAAGAGCACTGATAAAAAACTGAAGGTGAATCAAACGTGCATAACCATGGACCAAAAAATGCAAAAATGAACATTCTGTCATCATTTGCTCATGTCAATCCAAAACTGTATGACTTACTTCTTTTGTGGAACACAAAAGAATATATTTTGGAAAAATGTTTCAGTGTTTGTTTTTTTCGGGTCCATGCAATGGATGTCATAGGTCCAAAGTTATTTTGGACCCCTATATGAACAAAAATTGTTGAAACATTTTCCAAAACATCTTCTTTTGTGTTCCGCAGAAGAAAGAAAGTCATACAGGTTTGGAAAAACATGAGGGTGAGTAAATGATGACAGAATTTTTATTTTGGGGTGAGCTATGCCTTTAAACTGCAGAACTCGAGGTTTGACTTGTGAATATGATCCGAGCTGTCGTCGTGGCAGTAGATGTTTTGGATATCATGGAATAACCTGATCCAGATACACATTCATGCAGTGCTCTGAATAAAAACACATATCATAGACTTCCACCAATATTCCTGCATACACTGTAAAAAAAAATTGTCATTTTTACAGGAAAAACTGCAGCTGTGGTTGTCAGAATAATTCTGTAAAAATACAGTAAAAATGTAAACATGTTTATGGAACAAATTGCAGTTTAAAACTGTAAATTACAAAACAACAACAATGACAAAAAACAAAACAAAAAATCATATTAAACTATAAAATCCAACAGCCCTTTTCTGTTAATGAGTTTTGAAATGAGTTTTGTATCTTTAACATATACTGACAAACACCTTTTTTACTTCCAAAATTTTATAGTATTTTACTGTAAAATTAGTTTAATTACACTTCCTATTTTAACAGGTTATTTACTGTAGTCTTTTACAGTTAAAATGACAATAATTTTGTACAGTTTATGCCTTCCTAACTCAAAGATCTCTATGTGTTTTTGTGATCAACAGGTATATGAAGAAGCCTACCATGCCCTACATCATGACTTACCTGAAACAATTGAGTCTGTCTTAAAGGAGGTGAGCACCTGGATCCTGGAGAGACTCCCCACCCCTCATGGGTCTTAGCTGTCAATCACCGCATGCACACTTGCCTAAGCCCCACCCTCGATTGAATCTTTCATCTCTACTGACAAAGAGATGTCTGGTTGCCAACAAAACTACCCTCATTCTAATCTACAGATATGTATAGGTAGATGCCCTATTAGCAGCTGTTTCTATGGGTCGCTCACCATATTCATAAGCCTGTACACTGGTTGAATATCTATATCTCCAATAGACTTCAGCAGATGGTTTTGCTAAACTAACACAATACAATATGACGAAGGCGACATTTAAAAGATACTATAGTTTAAAAACCTTAATACATATTAAAAACACAAACCAACACATTCTTACCTGTGAAAGTTTATCCAGTTTCTTTAGGAATTTAAATTTTGGCGGTTTTTACATCCAGAGGCTGCTCAATGTCGTGGCATCTTGAAACTCATTGATTTTTATTGAGTGAGGACTCATTCAAGATGGCGGACGCTTCTACTTGCTTGGAGCAGTTGAATGTGGCATCTACCTATACATATCTATGGGTGATAAGAGGTCATTAGTAAAAGACCTTTGACCTAGAGGTCCAATTAAGCTTTAATATGGCCAGTAAGGGTCCTGTGGGAGTGTATATTCCCTGTTAAAAAGGCATCAGCACTGCGGGGCATGGCTTGTGCATTACCATAGCAATCATCATGAGGAATATAATGCGCCCAGTTGCCCTCAGTGCTGAGCTCTCTTTTGTGTTGCCACAGTAATAGAGCACAGCTGCAATTTGCTCTTTGTGATGTCCACTGCGCATAAGAGATGCAGTGCTGCCCCCGCTGGACAACGGCAGTACTGCATTCTGCTGTGAGCACTGTTACCAAGGCAACTCAACCTTATATTGCTGACGGCTTGGCAGAAAACCTGAATCTACAGAATAAGAATATGCTAATGCTTTAAGACATTCAGAGAGCAAAATGGGGGCAAATTTAACATTGCACTTGAAGAGATCAATTAGATGATCTCTAAAGACACATCTATGCATGAGATCCCACAGATTCCCATATATACACTATATGACCCTGGACCACAAAACCAGTCTTAAGTGTCAGCTTTTCAGAAATTGAGATTTATACATCATCTGAAAGCTGAATAAATAAGCTTTCCATTGATGTATGGTTTGTTAGGATCGGACAATATTTGGCCGAGATACAACTATTTGAAAATCTGGAATCTGAGGGTGCAAAAAAATCTAAATAATGAGAAAATTGCCTTTAAAGTTGTCCAAATGAAGTTCTTAGCAAGGCATATTACTAATCAAAAATTAAGTTCTGATATATTTACGGCAAGAAATTTACAAAATATCTTCATGGAACATGATCTTTACTATCCTAATGATTTTTGGCATAAAAGAAAAATCTATAATTTTAACCCATACAACGTATTTTTGGCTATTGCTACAAATATACCCCAGGGACTTAAGTCTGGTTTTGTGGTCCAGGGTCACATATATACCCACAATAAGGAGAATTGGAAAGGTTTTTTGTCTGTTATAAATTTCTTTTTGTGGTTTGACTGTTTCAAACACCTCAGACTGTTCCATTCCTTGGAGTAAATGGGGAAGTAGCTGTTCTGCAGCTGGATTTACTTAATATGAAACCTATTTACAGCTGATTCTTTCTTATGGGCTTTGGAATTGTAATATCTTATTCCTTTATTTTTACAAGCATTTCGTTACTTTGACTACTATATTATTAATAAATATGTTACTGTTGAAATGATAACATGTTCACAATAGCTTTTGACCTCATTGTCAGGGTGTGCATGGGGTTTGTAGCTCTAAAACAACAGGAAATTGTAAAAGGTCAGTCGTTTACACCAGCTTAACATTTAACACGACTGTTTTGATTCAGACAAAGGAAGGTTTTGTTACAGAGATTGGTCTGTAATCCTCAAAGGCATTTTATCAATGAATGCAGATCAGTGAAGGTTTTATTGAATGTGGCACATTTTTAATGGAAGCAACAAGCAAAAACTTTCTCTAGTTTAATTTTTTTTCGATTGATTTAGATCAGTTAGTAATAATACTGCTATCTGTGGTTTGAGCTGAAATGAAATGCCCAGCACAAGATTGTGAATAGTGTGCATGTTTGTTGAGAGAATATGTAGAGAGAAACTAAATAGTTTGAATGTTTGTTTCACATGTAAAGCATTTTATTAAGTATATTGTCTTTCAATCATTTGAAATGGATCACTTGTACATGAAATGTATGTAACACATCTTATGAGAATTTGTAGAATAACTCAATCTTTCAGTGATAATCCTCTGTGACTTTGACTGTTTCTGTAACTGTTATAAAATCTTCCTAACGTGGAAGTACTAGGAGCACTGTCATTGGAGGAGAGGCTAATATTCTCAAGGACATTATCTTTACATTGGGCAATAATGCATGATTCATTTGGATTAGAATTGTCCATTTGAGTTGCTTGCCTTTACTATGGCATCTAAAATCCTCTCCTACAGTTGCACTGTCCTAGTAAATGGCACATTTAATATTAAAATGGTTCTGAATTCTTGCATAAATACTGTAATATATTAAACATAATAATATAATGTGATTTAGATCATTCTCAGTATGGCCTGTTAATAGTATCTGAACTGTAAAGTATATAAAATAATACATTTTAAATGCTAAATGATAAGCAGTTTCTGTGATTCTTTTATTCTTCAGACTGATCTTCAATGGATTTTAGCTTTGCTCCACTATCTAACTAATTCCTTCTATCTGAATATTTTTAATTTTATTTTATTAGTTCATTAATTGATTGATTGAGTGATTGATTGTGTACATTTTGCTTCTCGTGGATTCTCTTAAATCAGTGGTTCTCAAACCTCTCCATGAAGTACCCCCAGCAATGCACATTTTGTATGTCTCCCTATATCTGACACACCCACTTCAGGTCTTGTAGTCTCCACTAATGAGCTGATGAGTTGAATCAGGTGTGATAGAT
>JAFVLL020006344.1:39459-55768 GCA_021397915.2 Tor tambroides | reverse complement strand
ACACACACACACACACACACACACACACACACACACACACACACACACTCTAGCAAACACACACACACACACATACACAGTAGTCTCTCTGTCTGCCTCGCAAACTGCATTCCCAGGGTTCAAGGACAAAAGCGTTTTGATCTAAGGATGATCAGAACCACAAACTCTTCCATTTAATCTTGCACCAAATTACCACCTCGTAGATTGAGACTGAGAGGCTTTATTTTAGTAAATACATTTCTGAATATGACAGAGGAATGGTTAGAAAGAATAGCAGACTCTCCAAATAGAAGTAAAGATGCCCACTCTCAGTCCTCTGAGACCATGTGAGTCCATTATACATTTACAAAGACTCTTTTTGTTACTGATTAGAGGCTGGATTGAGGTCATAGCAAATCTGCACAAGTTTGGACCTAATAAAGCTATTCCATTTCTCTCTCTCGCTCTCTCTTTCCTTCCTCTCTTTCTGCCTTATTTTTTCTGGGTTTTAGTGTGTATGCTGCTAATGAGCATATCTTGTTATTCTGGTGGGAGACTGTTAGTAGGATGTGTCTGTATTTCTCATGTGTTGGGAAACTGAGAAACGATTCTGAATAATACCGGTATAATATACCAGAACCGAATGACTTTCGTTTCTGTTAACGTTTATCGCACGTGCAGTTTCCAATGCGTACTGAAAACCTTTTAACCAAGTTTCCTGGACTAGTTGTCATGAGAAATCAGGTCCCCTATTAGGACTTCAGGCAATCCCATTGGCTCAAAGAACTTTTAATGGGTACTCTCTTTAGAGCCTGATTACAATTCCTACTACATCGCATTATAATATGTCATTTAAACTACATTACAATTTAATTCAGCTTCGAGTCTCAGGTCTGGCAGGAATTGTTGGTGGGGGGAGTGAATGTCCAGCAGTCCCTCCACCTTCAATACCACGACTGAGGTGAGACCCTTGAGCAAGGCATCAAACCCCCAACTGCTCCCCGGGTGACACAGCATTGGCTGCCCACTGCTCTGGGTGTGTGTGTTCACTACTGTGTGTGTGCACTTGGATGGGTTAAATGCAGAGCACAAATTCCGAGTATGGGACACCATACTTGGCCACACGTCACTTCACTTCACTTCACTTCACTTCACTTAGAGTGACCATTATTGTATGTTTTAGTCAGCTTATGTACAAGCATAGCATACAGATACCAATTAGCCTGATACCTTTAGATCAATTACAGAAGGAATAAGGGTCACACTTTAAGGTCCGATTCTTGCTTTTAACAAACCATTAACTATGACTAGCCTCAATAAACTACTAATTTGCTGCTTATTAATAGTTAGTAAAATAGTTGTTAAGTTTAGGTACTGGGTAGGATTAGGGATGTAAAATATGGTCATGCAGAATATCTGCTTTATAAGTACTAATAAAGAGACAATATTTTAATAATAGGCACGCTAATAAGCAACTAGTTAACAGTGAGAATTGGTCCCTGTACTAAAGTGTTACAAGAAAAAGTCTAAGGTTTTTTTTTTTTTTTTAGTGAATCAGAAACATTCAGGGAAACCAATCCCAATTCCCAAACAACTGACTCAAAGATAGTCAAGTGAGAATTGAAACACGTAGAACTTATTGTGACACTTATGTTGTTATTGACCGGATGTTCATATGGCAGCATGTAGTTAAAGATGTACTGTGAAAAGTCTGTGTAAATACACTTTTTTTTAGAACTAAATTGTTGTAAATGTATGTATTATTGAAATTATTTCCTTACAAGTAATAAAACATGTTATGAAACAGTTAATGAATTGCAATTGTTAAAAGGAATTAGAACCAGCTTCGTTAAATTCTTTAGAAATTCCTTCCCAAATCAATAATGTGTGTTTTCCTCCATCAGGGCGCTGGTGTTTGTTGCCCATGGAGCAGGAGAGCACTGTGGGGGATATGCTGACATTGCTCACAGCCTGACCCAGCATGGCATTTTGGTGTTCGCCCACGATCACGGTGAGTGGCAGACTCCTAATCAAACGGCTAAAATCCCCAACACAGATTTGTTGGTTAGCAACAGTGCTGCAATGTTTTGGGTGGTGTAGGAGGGCGTGCTCTTTATGAGACTGTGAGAGTGTGGGGTGAAAAATCTATTTTACGCCCACATTTCCTTGTAATTCATCCACCCAGTTTTCCTGTCATTTACAACAGATGTTGTGGGCATGGACATTCTGGGTTTAGAGTGGGGGATGGAGTTGAAAAATGACAGAAATGACATGAAACAAGTAGAGAATACAGAAAATAGCAGGTGCTATGTGTACAGAATGTTAAAGCCATTTTGTGGCAGTGCCATGGTAACTAATGATTCACAGAGAGCGACAGCAAGCCACCTTGTGATGAGCAGTTGGGGTTGTATGAGTGTGTGATGTGACTGTCTGGTGTCTCGGTGTGAGTAATTGGTTCTATTGAAATACAACAAACAGAAACCATTACAGTCAGCCTCTCTCTGTTTGTTTCTTACTCTCTTTCTGTCTCTCTCCTCCTCTAACATGCAGTCTCACATCTCAGTATGTCTGTATACCACATGCTTTTTGGAATTTCTATTCTATTCTATTCTATTCTATTCTATTCTATTGTTCCATTATTCATATTATGTTAATTTGCTTGACTAAATGTCATGTCAGTTATATGACAAAATTTCCTGAGCTCTTCTTTGTGAGCCATTAGCATTGCGCTGTGAGTGACAGCCCTCTTTTATCTCCTGTTTCAAAGGAGAGCTGATATACAAAGACACGGGTGAATGGAAACATATGTTAATTCTCTTTTTTTACTGTCTCAGTTGGTCATGGCCAGAGTGAAGGTGAGAGAATGGATATAAAAAACTTCCAGATTTACATCAGAGACGTCCTCCAGCACATTGACTACACTAAGGGCCGGTATCCCAAGCTGCCAGTCTTCATCATTGGACACTCAATGGTAGGACATATTTTGAAACCAGTTCCCCATGTTTTTCCATAAGCGAACAGAGCTCACATGCTTTCTATTGACCTTTCTGTCCTTTGTGTTCACACCTAGAATGATAACTGTAAAGATAACTATATTTGTAATTATATTAGTGTCCACACCAATGATAATGTTCTGTTTATTAAAAGCACATGCTGCAGTTTTCTTAAAGGCCTCCAGTGTTTACTTTATAGTATTGTTATTGTTGTAGACAAATAATTCTATATTTTCACTGTCAAAGCTATGGCTGTGAGTGAGAGTGAATATATATTAATGTAATTGAAAGAGAGTAGACCGCACTTGTGTTTCCCTAGCCAGCATGAACTTTTTGCATAGTTAGACATGTTATCGAAATTTTGGAGCATTTTAATATTTTATTTTACATATTGATTTGTATTGTGTTGTATTCATGCTTTCATGCAGCTCCAATTTTGGCAGCCACCAACAAGTGTGCAAATGTCTCATTCATATTTATATATTTCCTACATTTATATTAAAATCCTTTCTGAGAAGCAGACATGTCACAAAAGAGATGTAAATATTTTTGGAGGGGAAATTTCTATGCTAACATTTAACTCTCTGTTTAAAAACTATTTAAAGCCAACTAAAACTGTTGAAAAAAATAAAGTCAACTATTTTAAACTGTCTGTGACTCATGGGGTGGAGGCCACAGGAAGACAGTTTGCTTTTGCTTTGTTGGATTTCCCATGTGTTAAACCCAAACTGTGCATGACTGAATGTGAACAAAAAAATTCAGCTGGAAGCTCTTTACCTTTGTTTTTGCTCAACAGTTCTTATTAATAAAACAGACCAGCTGGATACTCAAGAAGCTTCATGAGCCCTATAGACTAGAAATGTTTCTGGATGTACATATCTGCACTGTATTTCTATGGAACATCACCATCACAAAATCATAATATTTGTGGGATAGTTATAAGGTATAAATATCCCACTGCATGAGTGTCCTGGTAAAGAAATCCTTCATCTAAAGTTAGTATCCATAATGCACCACTCTCCTGTTCCTTCAGTGCAGATTCGAACTTTAAATAATAAATTGTGTTTCTGCTGCTCTCCTTCTCTCTTCCTTTCCTTAACTGTAATTTAGTTTTCCCCCTCATTTACTCTCTAATCTAGTATCTAATACCAGGCTGTTTGGTCCTTATATAATCACAGTCTTTAATAAGAAATATGGAAAATGAAATGATTTTAAACATGCTTCCTGAAAAGAAATGTGCAATTAGGTGTGTCTTGGTACCTCCAGTCGTGGGACTATGTGTCCTTGTACTTTTCACATCCTGAGACCTGAGGAACTGAAGCTACTGGCTGAATAAACATTTGCTTTCCTATCACATGTTTAGAGATGAAAATGATCAGTGTCATATAATAACGTGCGTGCGTGTGTGTGTGTTTGTGTATGTGTAAAGGAAGGGCATGTACAGATGCAAGCTGTTGTGAGTGTAATTATCTGTGTGTGTTTGAAACTTTACGCCCAGTTACTCCCAAAGATGCAAAAATTCCAAATTAAAAAGCAATTACCTTATATAATCAAATAAAAGCAGACCACCTATTTTCTTGATGAAGCTTTTAGTGTTAGTGTGCATTTGTAGTGTGTCTAAACTGAGTGTGTGTTTGGGTTTGTATGTCTAGACTAAAAACGTTTGTGTGTGAGTGCATAACTTAAAACGGCCCATTATTGGAGTCTCTTAGAAATGTGGTGGGAACTGTTCTTTAATCTCTCCACCTCTTTTGAATCCTGGCCTCTACTCATGCATATTCATAGATGGGAAACAAGATGAAGAAAGCAAAGGAGCAGAGCATCAGAAAATTACAAATTAGGGGCTTCTCACTTAGATTTAACGATGTGAGGCTAGAAAAGATGTTTATTGTCGAATTAAGAGTATGGGTCACACTTTATATTAGGTGGCCTTAACTACTATGTACTTACATCAAAAAATAAGTACAGTGTACATATTGTGTTCATATTGTATTGCAAAACACTTTTGCTGCTACTGAGGTGGGATATGAGTAAGGTTAGGGACAGGTTTGGTGGTATGGATAGGTTTAAAGGTGGCTTAAGGTGTAAGGGATGGGTCAACAGTGTATATTATAAATGTAATTACAGAAATTAATTACAGATGTAATTATATATAGGTATTTTTAAAAATATAAATACAATGTAAAAACATGTATGTACACAATCATTGCATTGTATGATTAATTTAATGGTAAGCACATAGTGGTTAAGGCCACCTAATATAAAGTGGGACCAGAGTATGTATTATTCATTCAGTGTATAACCAATAGAATATTAATACAGGGTTTTTAAAATTTCTGATACCACGGACCCCGAAATATGGTGTTCCGTTTGCGATGGACGCCCTTCCTAAAATAAAAAGACAGCTATACTTTAAAGTATACTAAACCCAAAAATTAAGCATGATATTGTAAAACAACATGCTGTTTACAAAATTAAATAAAATAAAATAATCACAATTAATCTAATAATTAATTATTTGTTTTTACAAAGCAGAATTAAACTATAATATCATAAAATATATTCTTGGACCCTAGTTTGAAAACCCTTGTGTTAAAAGAAAATAACCAGTAATGGAAATTATCTTTTTTTTTTTAAACTGTGGAATATACATGTATATGCGAGGAATTACTAAGTACTCTACAACTAAACTACTATATATTGCTGTTTTCAATAACATGACTGGGTCTGTTTGTTTTACTACAGGGAGGGGCCATTTCCATTCTAACTACCTGTGAGAGGCCGCAGGATTTTGCAGGTGTGGTTCTCATAGGCCCCATGGTTCAAATGAACGCTGAATCTGCTACACCCTTCAAGGTAAAAAAGTCAATGAACACACTATATTCTTCTTTCTCCCCAATTGTTTGCATTTAATACCCACCACAACTGAGGCTGTAAATTAGATCTGCTGCCCCCTGCAGTCAGACTGTTAAATGCAATCAAATAACAATAGCTTTCAAATGTCAGCTGTCAAATAACAGCAGTAGACCTCTCAGCTGTGTGGCAGGCAGCAGTGATTTCTCTATTCAGTCAATCTCTGCCTCTCATCATATGTCAACTATGAACATGTTCCAATTGAATTTAACAACCAGAAAGTATCCAAATAGCCTTTGTGTTCATTTGGAAGTATTTCGAGTATCTATTGTTTAATCATTTCAAACACACAGATTTTTGTAAATTATTTTGTTTTTTTTAAATAATACAAAATGCCGTTTTTGGATCAGTAATTTATCTAAAGCAATAACATTCATATATTTTCGGTGTGGATTAAGTCCAGGGCCATTGCCTGTTTATTCAATATGCGAACATTTTTAATTTTTGTTATCTGTTTAATTTGTAAATTTGAGAATGTTTCTATTACATTTTGAAAATATGTAAATTCTGTAATTCAGTATTTGGTGTGACAGAAATGTTCAGTTCTCTGCAGTAAATCGTCAGTATCTGTGGATTTTTGGATTCTTTGCAGGTTTTCATTGCAAAAATTCTAAACCGCTTGACTCCCAAACTCTCTCTTGGTTCGATCCAGTCAAAATGGGTCTCACGGGATCCCAAACAGGTACAGGAATCTATGTCAAAGGTCTTCTGTAGAAGTAGGGCAATATATATGTGCGTAAATTTCACACTGACAGTTAGTGTTTGAATAGGGCTAAGTAGACAATCCAGCAGGGTTGTTTATAATGTTTGCTGTTAAAACCATATTTACACAGTAAACCTACTCTTTCAGACTGAGGCATATACATAGTGATAACATATGAATGTAATTTTCTTCATAGCTTGGGTCTGGAATACTGTTACGTCCACAGAAACAGCTGGTTCCATTTATTCAGCCATAATACACATCATACAGTCAAATAGATTTCATTGTAATTGTTCAAATCCTCAGATTTATTTTACTCTGTTTACTGAGTGTAGTCTTAAGCAAAGAGTTACTGTTATATTAGGATCATGTTTGTAATACTACATAATCTTCACTTGTCCGTTAGGTGGAGGCATATGACACAGATGAGCTAAATTATCACGGAGGCCTGCGCGTCTCATTCGGAATGCAGCTGATGGAAGCAGCAGCTCGTATTGAGAGAGAATTACCCAATATCACATGGCCCTTCTTCATTCTCCATGGCGATGCCGACAAGCTTTGTGACATCAGAGGTGCTCATCTAATGTACAGTGAGGCCAAGAGCACTGATAAAAAACTGAAGGTGAATCAAACGTGCATAAACATGGACCAAAAAATGCAAAAATGAACATTCTGTCATCATTTGCTCATCCTTTGTGGAACACAAAAGAATATATTTTAAAAAATGTTTCAGAGTTTTTTCAGCTCCAGGCAATAGAAGTCATTGGGGTCTAAAGTTGTTTTAGACCCTGTTGACTTTCAGTATATTAACAAAAATTGTTGAAAAATTTTTCAAAATGCCTTCTTTCGTGTTCTGCAGAAGAAAGAATGTCATACAGGTTTGGAAAAACATGAGGGTGAGTAAATGATGACAGAATTTTTATTTTGGGGTGAGCTATACATTTAACTGCAGAACTCGAGGTTTGACTTGTGAATATGATCTGAGCTGTTGTTGTGCCAGTAGATGTTTTGGATATCACAGGATAACCTGATCCAGATGCACATTCATGTAGTACTCTGAATAAAAACACATATCATAGACCTCCACCAATATTCATGCACACATTGTAAAAAAATCATCACAGGAAAAACCACAGCTGTGGTTGCTGGAATAGTTCTGTAAAAATATGGTGAAAATGTAAACATATTTATGGAACAAACTGCAGTTTAAAACCATAAAAAATAAATAAATTAATTAATTAAATTAAATTAAATAGAAAATCCAACAGCCCTTTTCTGTTGAATTTATTAGATTATAAAATGTGTTTTGTAACTTTAACATATACTGACAAACACCTTTTTTACTTCCAAAATTTATTAGCATTTACTGTAAAATTACATGAAATGTAAGGTTACATCTATATTACAGTTTTTCCCTGTATATAGTAAGGAAACCTACTATTTACTGTTATTTACTGTGGTATTTTTACAGTCTTTTACAGTTAAAATGACAATAATGTTGTATAGTTTATGCCTTCCTAACCCACAGATCTCTATGTGTTTTTGTGACCAACAGGTATATGAAGAAGCCTACCATGCCCTACATCATGACTTACCTGAAACAATTGAGTCTGTCTTAAAGGAGGTGAGCACCTGGATCCTGGAGAGACTCCCCAGCCCTCATGGGTCTTAGCTGTCAATAACCACATGCACACTTGCCTAAGCCCCGCCCTCGACTGAATCTTTCATCTCTACTGACAAAGAGATGTCTGATTGCACTATATGCCAACAAAACTACTCTCATTCTAATCTACCTAGGTGATAACATAGATATGTGTAGGTAGATGCAGTAGTAGCGGCTGTAGTTATACACATATATGAATATCTGTATCTGCAATAGACTTCAGCAGACGATTTTGCTAAACTAACACAATACAACAAGACAAAGCTGACATTTAAAATGTTGAGTTAATACAAACACAAACCAACACATTCTTACCTGTGAAAGTTTATCTAATTTCTTTAGGAATTTAAATTTTGTCAGTTTTTATATCCAGAGGCTGCTCAGTGTTGTGGCATCTTGAAACTTCACTGTTCCAAGATGGCGGAGGCGTCTACGTGCTTTGAGCGGTCGAACGTGCCGTCTACCTTTACATATTTATGGGTAATAAGAGGTCATTAGTAAATGACCTTTGACCTAGAGATCCAATTAAGCTTTAATATGGCCAGTAAGGGTTCTGTGGGAGTTTATATTCCCTGTTAAACTTAAAAGGCATCAGCACTGCGGGGCATGGCTTGTGCATTACCATAGCAATCATCATGAGGAAATATAATGCACCCGGTTGCCCTCAGTGCTGAGCTCTCTTTTGTGTTGCCACAGTAATAGAACACAGCTGCAGTTTGCGCTTTGTGATGTCCACTGCTCATAAGAGATGCAGTGCTGCCCCCGCTGGACAACAGCAGTACTGCATTCTGCTGTGAGCGCAGTTACCAAGGCAACTCAACCTTATATTGTATATGGCTTGGCAGAAAAACAAACTGAACCTACAGAATGAGAATATGGTAATGCTTTGAGACATTCAGAGAGCAAATTGTCTGCTGGGCAAATGTAACATTGCACTCGAAGAGATCAATTAGATGATCTCTACAGACACATCTATGCAGGAGATCCCACAGATTCCGATATATACACTATACATAGCCACAATAAGGAGAATTGGAAAGGTTGGTTTTTTTGTCTGTTCTAAATTTCTTTTTGTGGTTTGACTGTTTCAAACACCTCAGACTGTTCCATTCCTTGGCGTAAGTGGGGAGGTAGTTGTCCTGCAGCTGGATTTACTTAATATGAAACCTATTTACAGCTGATTCTTTCTTATGGGCTTTGGAATTGTAATATCTTATTCCTTTATTTTTACAAGCATTTCGTTACTTTGACTACTTTATTATGAATAAATATGTTACTGTTGAAATTATAAGATGTTCACATTAGCTTTTGATCTCATTGTAGACCTCAGGGTGCGCATGGGGTTTGTAGCTCTAAAACAACATGAAATTGTGAAAGGTCAGTCGTTCACACCAGCTTAACATTTAACGCGACTGTTTTGATTCAGACAAAGGAAGGTTTTGTTACAGAGATTCGTCTGTAATCCTCAAAGGCATGTTATCAATGAATGTAGATCAATGAAGGTTTTATTGAATGTGTCACATTTTTAATGGAAGCAACAAGCAAAAACTTTCTCTAGCTTAATTTTTATTTTTTTTTTGGATTGATTGATTGATTTAGATCAGTTAGTAATAATACTGCTATCTGTGGTGTGAGCAGAAATGAAATGTCCAGCAAAAGATTGTGAATAGTGTGCATGTTTGTTAAGAGATTATGTAGAGAGAAACTATAGTTTGGATGTTTGTTTCACACGTAAAACATTTTATGATGTATATTGTCTCTCAGTCATTTGGAATGGATCACTTGTACATGAAATATATGTAACACTTCTTATGAGAATTTGTAGAATAACTAAATCTTTATAAGTGATAATCCTTCGTGACTTTGACTGTTTCTGTAACTGTTATAAAATCTTCCTAAGGTGGAAGTACTAGGAGCACTGTGATTGGAGGAGAGGCTAATATTCTCAAGGACATTATCTTTACATTGGGCAATAATGCATGATTCATTTGGATTAGAATTGTCCATCTGAGTTGCTTGCCTTTACTATGGCATCTAAAATCCTCTCCTACTGTTGCACTGTCCTAGTAAATGGCACATTTAATATTAAAAGGGTTCTGAATTCTTACATAAATATTGTAATATATTAAACAGAGAAATTAAAGCTATAATGTGATTTAAATAATTCTCAGTATGGCCAGTTAATAGTCTCTGAATTGTAAAGTCTGTAAAATAATAAATTTGAAATGCTAAATGATAAGTAGTTTCTGTGGATTTTTTATTCTTCAGACTGATCCCAACACAATGGATTTTAGCTTTGCTCCACTGTCTAAAGAAATTCCTTTTATCTGAATATTTTAATTTTTAATTTAATTTTATTTTATTGAGTGAATGAGTGAGAAAGTCAGCGAGTGATTTTGTGCCTTTAACGTCTCATGGATATTAACAGATGATCCCACCCCTGTGCCATGACTTGGGTCATATGGTCATGAGTTCTGAGTAAGCAGCAAAAACCCCCTAGCGTGTAAAAAAAAAAAAACCCTCCTATCCAATGCAACAGAGATTTGTGGTTTGGTCTTGATATGAGTGCCAGAATTAATGATGCCTGGAAAAATAGTTTATATAGTCTCCAGTGAAAATTCATTATAAGGATCTTTTTTTGTAACCAAAAACTAAATTACACTCTGATTTGTTCTAGAAAACTGTCCTCTGAAGTCATGCATCTATTATACCACTGGGCATATTTCCCTTGGTGCACCTCTGTCCCACTTTCTCCAAGGCAACAGGCTTGTGCTTTTAGTATCAGTCTTTAAACTGTCAGGGAGGCCTAGAGGTAACTCACATATTCACTCAAATTATATGTATATGTATAATATATGTATACACAGAGGTGGGTAGATTACTTACAAATTGTAATCCGTTACCTATTCCAAATTAAATGACAAAAATTGTAGTTAGTAACGTAATCCATTACATTACACATTTTAGGTAATGTAATCAGATTACTTTTGGATTACTTTTGACCTAACTCGTTTATCACATTGATTTAAACAGGATAATCTTGTACCATAATGGTGTAAAAATACAAAGAGTGAGAAAATATATTCCTTTCACTGTAATTAACAACATGAAGTGCATTAAACATTATATTAGCCTACATCAAGGTTTCCCAAACTGGGGTTCATAAAGAAACTGCAGGGGATTTGTGAGTTTAATGAAAGACAAACATGTAATTACATCATAAAAATGTAAAATTAAAATAAATCACTTCAAAATAATAATCAAAATAATTCACTTACTAAAAAATAAAAAATATTTTGTTTACCTGTGTGCCATATGACCATTAACCAATGTCAGAGAACTGTGAACTTGCAAATGTGATACTTAATTATTAAAATATTTATTTTAAAATCTCAGGGGTATAAAGGGGTCACTGATTATGATTTCACTTTTTTTTAACTTTAGTTAGTGTGTAATGTTGCTGTTTGAGCATAAACAACATCTGCAAATTTACGATGCTCAAAGTTCAATGCAAAATGAGATATTGTCTTTTACAGAATTGCTGACTGACCACCCCTTTAAAGTAAATATATTAGGTGAAAGAGGTTCAGATGACAAGTTTGAGAATGTCTGCAAATAAGAAATAATGGGAATTTGTGCATTTTAATGAGTTTGAAAGACAAAAACCTTTCAATAATACATAAAAATATATGGTTAAATAATGAGTGATAATTCAAATAAAAATGAATGTGTTCATCAGTAGTTGATGCAATGTTGAAACACTTAAACCTGAAATGATTTTTGTAAATCCATTGGTCAAATGCTGTGTCGCCACCTGACTAATGACAAGTCTATTTGTGAATGTCCACAAAACTGGACTTTTTGAGTGTATTTAAAAGATTAAAAAAGAGGAATTAGAGAGAATCAATAAATGATGAATAATTTATTGCTATTGTGTGAATAATATGTAATCATGCAATCAATAAAAAAGTAACTGTAGTCTGATTACGAGTATTTTAAAATGTAATTTACTCTAATAACAATTTTTGGAATCTGATTACGTAATCCAGATTACATGTAATCAGTTGCTACCCAGCTCTGTGTATACATATATGTATAGTATATGTATAATAATTAAAAATAAATAAAAATGCAAACAGTGAAAGTCCTTAATGTTTATTGGTACCTGAAAGCATGGCCAAATTTGACAAAATATTGAATAACCAATAACCATCTAAGAATAACCATGCAAAAAAAAAATGTGTAGATTTTTTTTGTACCGTATGTAGAAAAGGTGTATGTTGGATGACCAACATACACCTTTTCTGTGAACTTGAGTTCTGCCCTAACACAATACTGTTTCCTAATCTTTCCTTAATATTCCTTTAATCATATTATGAAGAGTATTATGATTAAAAAATACGATAAAAGGAAAGTCACCATTCACTTACACCTTTTCTCCATACAATAAAAGTGAATGGTGACTGAGACTAACATCTCCTTTTGTGTTTCAGAGAAGAAAAAGGGGAAAAAATAAAGGTTTGAAACAACATGTTGATGATTAAATGTCAATTCTCATTTTGGGATGAGCTATACCTTTAAGATGGGAGGAAATCCTCATGTCAAAATGAACTTTTTTTTACTCGGCAGGGGGCGCAAGGGGTACCTCGAGGAAAATGACTGGAGGATTTAAAGGTAGGTTCTGTGTGGCCATGGCAACGGCTTTACCTGCGACCTGAATGAAGACCCGAGAATAGATCGACTGCTCTATATTTACTGACAGGGAACTCCTTCTCTTTTGGCGTGAACGTGTTTCGTGAGTTGTCCATCTGCGGTCTTTTGTTCCTTGGACCCTTTCCAGGAATCGACAGTTAGATTGTAGCCTTGCTTGCTTTCAAAGCAACCCAAATCAATTAATCAGCTTTTCTTTTTGATCATGAAAGTTAAAAATTTACGTTTTACGGTTGCATATACAACGCATTTATAGAATTCATGACTCTACACGCCTCATATGTAGGTTTCGAAGACAGCTCCACCGTGGGGCGTTTTGTCATACTTATTCCTTCACTTGTATTTTTGAGAGAGTGTTTCTGTATATTTCTCAACGCCCAGCTCTGCTTGAGGTCAGAATTTGGCCCTGAACCCTCTACTACAGCCCCGGCGATAACTCGTCTTCACCCACTTCCTAAATCTCGCACGTTCTCTTTAAAGGGGCGGGGGTGCTGGCTCATGCTGCTGTACGATTGGTCGATTTCGACGTCCATCAGGTCTTGACGTTCTGGCTCGCTCTCGAACTCTGACCGCGCCCCCGAGGCTCAGCGGCTCGCGCGGCGGAGAAGGAGAGAGTGCGCGCCTCGAGAGGAGGCACCAACGGTCTGTTCTCACAGGGAAAAAAAAAAGAGAATATTTCAGCTCATACATGGCGAAATTTGTTTTACTCGACGTCCAGACACATATCCATTCCGGACCGCGGCTCTGACAACGACAGGCGACGCGAATATCTGCAGAGGTTTGGAGTTTACCGAGGGTTTTCGTAGCAGTTTCGTGTTTGGAGGCGCGCGAGTGCCGGTGTCGTCGTCTCCGTGGGTGCCGTTTCGTGCTTTCCGGTGACAGCTGACACTTGTCCCTGTTTCCGAAGACCAGAAGGCCTGTTCTGTCTCCCTCCTGTCCGGTTCACCCGGTGTCCCTGTCAGCGCCGGGCCGCCTGCACACTCACCCCGGCGCGGCCTCGCTCCTTCTCTTGCCCCGGCGACGATACAGCTACCTCCCCGGTAGAGCCCGTTACCCACGTTCCTCTAAAACACCTGCCGTGTTTACAACGACCAACAATACAGGGAGTCCTAGGAGAAAAAAAAACTGAGAAGAGAGACGGGACCCGTGCGCTGGTGATACAGACAGACGGAGCTGTCATACAACATATCAGCAGTTCTCTGAATTTAACGTACATATATTAAGTGTATTCTTTCACGGGACTGGCTTATTCTCACGTGCATATCCGTTATTAAGGTATTAGACAACAAAACGTCGCGTATAGATACTAAACACGCTTTGGGCAAAGGCAAGGCCTCGTCTGCTAACTCAGATAGCTGCATCGCTAACTCTCAGCCTGGGTTTAATCAGCTTCTAATCTTATTAACTGCACTTTTTGACTCCTATGCATCGCTTTCTTTGTACCATACGACACAATAGAGGAGCGATTTTAATTTGAAGTCACTGGTTCAACACACAGTACAGTATCCTTGCCAAGAGATCTGTTGAGCAGGAGGAGGAAACAGCGCTGTCAGCCTTTATAATCTACTACTCGGCCTGATTAATTCCCACCTTGGGAAACAAAAACCGAAGAATCTTATGTGTTGGGCTGGTTTCAGCTGACCTTTGCTACCAAAATTAACTAAGTCCCTCGCGAGATTTCTTGGGCTGCAACCCCGCTGCATGCACTGATACGGGAAAGACTTGATTTATATTTTTGTACCATAGTTCAGGAGCCATTTAGAACAGGGTCATTTGTCTGCACAAACCCCCTACTACTGTTTAGACATGAGTATTGAGATTCCAGTCGGTCTGACGGAGCTGCTTCAAGGCTACACCGTGGAGGTGCTGCGCCAGAGGCCGCCGGACCTGGTGGAGTTTGCCGTGCAGTATTTCACCCGCCTGCGGGACACCAGGAGCCAGGACGGGTCCGGGGCCGCCTCCGCCGCCAAAACCGGGGGGAAGGGAGTGATGTTTGATGGCGAGCCGATGCAGACAGAGTCGAACGGCGACGAGGATGACGAGGACGATGACTCAGATTTTGAGCGTGAGTGCCTCTTTATTAAATGCGCTTGTAAAAGAGATGATATTGCTGTTTGCGTTTGTTTTAGCAGAGAGTGTGTTTGCACGGCTAACAAGGGTGTCAGATTTCCCTCGTGATGGGTAACGTGAGGAATAGCCTTATCTAGGCTGTTTCCATGACACTCGCTCGAGCTCCCATCCATGCGCTTGATTGACAGAATGACAAGTGGCATCCCCAGTTACCTGCGACGCACGAAGAAATAAGAAGGGATAGAATGCACGCTCAATGGATTTGCATTAATATTGATGCACTTTCGTTTTTGAATAGAGACAGATTGTGATGTGTGTGTGTGTGATCGGGCTGGCAGTGTTAGACCATTCGTGCTGTATGAATTGCTTGTATGAATGGATGCGGGCTGGCCATTGAGAATTTTTCATAATGGAGAGAGGTGCGCTCGCGCACATCAAAGCAGCGACTCTTTCCTTTCATGTAGTGCAGAGCGAGCAGCTGCGCTTTCCTAGTGGAAACCAAACTGATTTCACTGGCAGACATTTTTTAAGTCAGTAGTTGTGAATTTATCCATTGAGAGAATTCTTGGACGTGGACAACAGTTGCGGAAGAGGTGCGGAAATGGATACAGGGATTATAACACCTGCCCAAATCACTTAATCATATTTCATCAAGCCGCATAATATGCAATGCCTGCCTCTGTCTGAGTGGATTATGGCGTGTTTACAATGATTGTTTTTAATATTTAATTCTGTAATTGTTTTCACAACCTTTTGCTAAATGGAATGGGGAAGTCCGTGCCTATCTGTGTGCTAAATCTGATCTCAGATCACTCAGATTAGGTGCACTTTCAGTGGTTTAGATTCGAGCAGATACATCAGTCTCTTCTCACGTTCTAATATACATACTTCACTACTATATAGTATGCAAAAAGCAGTAATAGGATGTCTGAATATGCAACAGTGAGTACATTTACATGCACGATTATATTCAAGCTGCTTTGTCCAAGTGTACATGACACAATTTATAATCAAATGTTCAAAGGATTTGGTTGGACTAAAGCATTTACATTATATTTTAAAAAGATGAGTGCATTTATTAGGCAAACAGTGCTGAGTGAAACACTGCATCCACCGAGATTCTGAGGTGTGCAGCCAGTTTCATATCCCATAATGCCATGGGAAGCAGAGGAGCTGTTAGATTCGTAAAGCTGAGAAATTAAAAAAGGTGGAAATCTGAGCTGAGTGACTCTTTTTCTAGTGCAAGTGTAGTTACCAAGAAAGTTGTTGTTGTTGTTA
>JAFVLL020006344.1:0-39363 GCA_021397915.2 Tor tambroides | reverse complement strand
CGTGCAGTATTTCACCCGCCTGCGGGACACCAGGAGCCAGGACGGGTCCGGGGCCGCCTCCGCCGCCAAACCCGGGGGGAAGGGAGTGATGTTTGATGGAGAGCCGATGCAGACCGAGTCGAACGGCGACGAGGATGACGAGGACGATGACTCAGATTTTGAGCGTGAGTGCCTCTTTATTAAATGCGCTTTATTACACCGCCTGTAAAAGAGATGATATTGCTGTTTGCGTTTGTTTTAGTGGATAGTGTGTTTGCACGGCTAACAAGGGTGTCAGGTTTCTCTTGTGATGGGTAACTTGTGGAATAGCCTCATCTTGGCTGTTTCCATGGCACTCGCTCGAGCTCTCGTCCATGCGCTTGATTGACAAAGTGACAAGTGGCATCCCCAGTTACCCGCGATGCATGCAGAATTAAGAAGGGCTAGACTGCACGCTTAATGGATTTGCATTAATATTGATGCACTTTCGTTTTTGAACCGAGACGGATTGTGATTTGTGTGTGTGTGTGTGTGATCGGGCTGGCGATGTTAGCCCATTCGTGCTGTATGAGTTGCTTGTATGAATGGATGCAGGCTGGCCATTGAGAATGCTAACAGGGATTTTTCATAATGGAGAGAGGTGCGCTCGCGCACATCAAAGCAGCTCCTCTTTCCTTTCATGTAGAGGAGAGCGAGCAGCTGCGCTTTCCTAGTGGAAACCAAGCTGATTTCACTGGCAGACATTTCTGAAGTCAGCAGTTGTGAATTTATCCATTGAGAGAATTCTGGGCTGTGGAGAACAGAAGTGGTGCGGAAATGGATACAGGGATTATAACACCTTCCCAAATCGCTTAATCATATTTCATCAAGCCGCATAATATGCAATGCCTGCATATGACTGAGTGGATTATGGCTTGTTCACAATGATTGTTTTTAATATTTAGTTCTGTAATTGTTTTTCACAACCTTTTGCTAAATAGAATGGGGAAGTCCATGCCTATCTGTGTGCTAAATCTGATCTTAGATCATTTAGATTATGTGCACTTTCAGTGGTTTAGATTCCAGCAGGTAGATCAGTCTCTTCTCACGTTCTAATATGCATACTTCACTACTGTGTAGTATACATAAAGCAGTATTAGAATGTCTGAATAAGCAACAGTAAGTGCATTTACATGCATGGTTATATTCAGGCAGCTTTGTCCAAGTATACATGACACAATTTAAAATGAAATGTTCAAAGGATTCGGTTGGACTATAGCATTTACATGCAATAGTAAGAAGACAAATGTATCTATTACGCAAACAGTGCTGAGTGAAACACTGCATTCACTGAGATTATGAGATGTACAGCCAGTTTCATATTCATAGGAGCTGTTGGATTCGTAAAGTTGAGAAATTAAAAAAGGTGTACATCTGAGCTGAGTGGCTCTTTTTTCTAGTGCAAATGTAGGTAGCAGTTGTTGTTATTTGACAACACCCAAGAAGATTATTTTCACAGTTGTTGTTAGTACATCATTGGCCATTGAACATCTGGATGAAGGGACAGTGCCAAGATGGCAGATGTGCTATATTTGAGAATGTTTTCATATTTCAAATTCATATTCATACAGCCCATTTGAATCAGACCCAACTTTATGCACATTCTGCAGGACCCTCCTTCCATTTAACATAATTTATTGGACTCTCCCGGTTTTAATGCAAGTAAAAAAAATAAATAAAAAACTCTTGTTTATGAAGTACACTAACTCAGGGATTTGTTTAGTAAGGTTTTACCAGAAAAAGATTTTAGATTTCTTTTTAATCATATCAAATATAATTTTATCTGCTGTATTTGTGTTTCTTTGGCTTTATTTTGTGTTTGTAACTCTTGTATTATTCCAACTCAGCTTTTGTCGTGACGATAGCCTTAGATGCTGACATAACAATGAAAAGAAATAACTACTAGGCCTCTATTACTCATGTAAATCAGTTAATTTGCTCATCAGCATATCCAATCTGTATAGTAGGCTTGCATGCAGAAGAGAATGGAGGAAAAGAGGGCAGGATGGGTTCTGTGTGAGAGATGTGTTGTTCCACAGCTGAGCTTCAGTGAACTAAGGAATCTAAAGCATGCTGGGGCAAGGTTGAAGCATTAAGGACCATCCCACCTTTCTTTGCGTCATGCTGTCAAGAAAACATCTGCACATCATCACTATTGGCCTGGCAATGTATCATGCAGGAAGTTTGGATAAATTTGACTTGCTCTTCCAGGCTTGCATATGCAAGTATTGTTGCTTTCTGTGAGAATTTAGATGCATGATTGGGCGAAGAGTAGGATCGAAGAATTGCTGTAAGTAGTTTCAGATGTTTTGCTAACTTCCTCCAGACTTAGAAACTGAATTAGAACACCACCACCCCTTCAACCACATAGCCTCTCTACAAAACCCCAAACCTGAATGCATGAAATTATTGACAGGCAGCAAGCATTTGTGATTGGCCTGTAGATGTTACAGACAATTTATGTCTGATATCTCTAAAAAAAATTGAATAAATAAAAATAAATTAATAACTTTAATGTATACAGTTTGGTTACTATTAGAAAAGATCTATTGAAAATTAAAGTGAAATGAATTGGAGTAATGTTTAAAGTGCAAGTGCATAGCTTGTGTGTTTTATGTCCTCTGTGAAGAGGAGTGGGTACACTTTGTTTTAAGCGGGATAAATAGAGTGGAACAGAGCAGTCTGCTGTTTTATGGACTCAGAGTCTCTACTCACACAACACAGCCACCTGCAGATACTCTAACAGTGAGTCAAAGAACCTGTTTGTGCTCCTCACCACTGCTGGGTTGCCTGTTGTCAATGTGATTTGTTATTACACAAGCTGTAATATTGTTATTGCATCATCTGAAACTCATTAGTGAGTGTGAACCTTTTTTCACATAACAGGAATATACAGAACTAAACCTTGAAAAAAAGGAACAAATTTTTTCAGCCAGTTAGAATGTCATCACAACCATGATGTAGTCTAGCTCAGAAGTTTTTTGACCTTTACTGAGTCAAAACCATTTTTTTGCAGTTTGTCAAGAATGAACTAACTATAAAGCAGCTAAATAATTCACGTTAAAATGGCTACCATTAAAGTAAACATTAAGAATTGTTGCACTATATTTCGGGCCATGACACATACACACATATACAACTTTATATACCTAAAGAAATATATAGTGCAACTAAAATTATATAATCCAGTGAATCAAAACCAGACCAACCAGTTAAGTCACCTGTTTTACTACTTATATCTATATCAAGTAGCTACATGTGTATGCAAGTACTAACTGGTTGGTCTTGTTTTGATTCACTGTACTTTTTGCTGTTTATTTACTGTTTTTGCTATAAAGGCCCCGATATACTTCAAACGAAATCGAAGAACGAACTGATATGACGTCATTTCGAACAAAATCAGGCCGAAACGAAGTTCGTTTTGAGTTCGTTTTGGCAGTTCGATACAGCTCACCAAAGCGAACTTTCTGGGGGAGTTTGTTTTGGCTTCTAAACACCTTTGAGCTACCATTGGTCCGTGGCGATTACGCAATCGGTGGGTGGGTTCGGGAACTCCACCTTCTTTGACGCGCAATTTTTTTTTCCCCGGTTCGTTTCTCATTCAACAAAGGTCAGGCAGGAGAACAACATCTCCAAGTCACTAGCAACATAAATACACTGTGTCGAATAGCTGAGCTGCCACAAATATATCCACACCAGTACAATCACTCGTGGGGAGATTTTAAAGGTTCAGAGAAAGCATTTAATTCCTAGAAAGAAATTGCAACGAAGCTTGATGTCGACAACCCGGAGTTATGTAAAAAGCGGCATAGAGAAACAACAGATACAAGTTTTCCAAAGCCATGAAAAGAATGAAATGAAACAGTAAAGATACTGTATAAGGTAGCAAGTACCAAATACATGTGTTTCAAATAAATGTTACACCATACTGCTGCTGCTGTTGTTGTTCTTTCAATAAGTGAATTTAAAAGGTATACAATAAAATGAAATGCCAAAAGAACATACAATAATAAACCTTTATTTTTATCAAATTATGACAACACAAAATATAAAAACGTGTAATAATAATCCAGTTTAATAAAAGACCTAGATACACCATCATTGCATTGTTGTTGTGTTTAGGGCATATGTGCGAGCGTCGCAACACGTTTACATTAACATACACCCCGCCTCCAGCAGCGCGGGGGTGTTGAAATGTTCGAAAACAGTATACCGTCACTCAGCCTTTTCGAAGTTCTTTTTGCCCCCAAACAAAGAACGAAAACGAACTTTGTTTGAAGTATATTGGGGCCTTAATGTGAAAAATAATATTAAGAGCATTTGTACTCTTGTACATTTTTCACACTCAGTCTTAATCTTTATTTAGATTACAGAAAGAAAAAATGGAATAATACCTGTTTTTGTCTTTATTACAGGACCTGTCACATATTAGGAATGCACATGCTTTTTGTCTTTCAGAGTGCTTCAGTACCTGTTTTTTTTTTTTGTTTGTCTGTGTGTGTATTGTTTGTGTTTTGTATGCCTGGGTGTGTCTATATGTGTTATTCTTTATGTTTGAGGTTTCGATAACAATATGGACTTTAGCACTTCCTTTTATTTATCTGTCAGCAAGAGGGTGACAGACTACCCTGGCCTTGTTTATTCTTCCCACCCTGGTCATTGATTTTAGAGGCAGCATTATAGCTTGGTTGTAAGTGTTATTAACTCAGTAGCCGGTCATAGGCTTTAGGCTATTACATTATTTCTGCATTTTGAGTGCTTCACTGGTAGAAAATAAGTCAAGATGGAATTATATTGCTTTAAGAGTTCAGACTGCTATATTACACTTACGGCATAATCCACCCGTCCATAGAACAGTGCACCAGAGCTGTTCCTTCTCAAGGCATCATGGGTAAGGCCAAAGGTTAAGCAGGATGTGGAAACCCTGCACATTATTGTCATTGTTGCCTACACTATTTTAGTCTCCAATTAAATCTAATCTTTAATGTCCTCTCTTTTTCCCACTCAGCAGAGAGGGAAACATTGTTCTGATCCCCTGTTTTTGCAAGACTTTAATAGACAACACCACACACAAACACACAAGTTTTCTTTGTAAGATGTTTGCAGGTCAGTCTGATTAGTGGTGGTGGCTCAAGGAGAGGAGGTCATTGGGACAGGAGTGTAACCAACTGAAGGACTCCAATTGCAACGTGTACACTTTGATTGGACGTGCTTTGACCTTCAGCTAGCACCACATAATACCGTATCAGCCAATCAGAGAGGAGTTGAAAGAACAGACCTTGTCCAGTCAGGGTGCAGATTAAGCAGATGGATGGCCTTGTCTAATCAGAGGCAGTGCTGACCTTGCCTCTAATGTTCGTATCATGCAGACACAAACACACTTTTGCAGATTAATTCGCAGCACTGAATGCTCACATATGCTTTTGTAAAGTTTACAGAAAGTGAAAGAAACGGGTATATTTGAGTAAATAACTCGAGTAAATCTCTGTTGATCCATGCTCTCTCACTCTAAGTAACCCTCTGGCTGCCAGTAAGGGGTTAAATCCACCAGCACAGAGCTAGACAGATCCACACTATCCACACTGCCTTATAAGGGCTAAAGGGAGAGAGAGAGAGAGGGAGAAATGGAGCACTGCAGAAAGATTGACAAAGTTTTTAGAGAGTGCAGGGAAAAGAGGGATATTGAGACATCAAGATTGATTGCTTACAGCAGAAAGGGGAGAGAGAGCTCTGTAGCATATTGGGATTTTGATTTTGTTAGCCAAACCTCTTCAAACCCCTGACGAGCAAGAAATATTCATGAAAACACATTGCCTCAAACAAGGTGTTTTGTTGAGTTATAAACTGGGGTGCTTGAATTGGTATGGTAACGTTATATTATAGTGTAGAATGTTTTGTGCTTTTGCAAATGTGTATGAGTTAGAACAATTCATTTGAGATTGTAGTATTGATTGGTAAGTGTGCCCAAATTTTGTGGGCTCTGAAATGTACCAACTTTTTAGTCAGTGTATAACCCACGTAGTTTTCAAATATTTTGTGCTGAAATTTGTAAGTATTGTGTGAAATATTTGCAATACAATGAAGTAAATATTGATTTTTTATTGTTACTAATTTATATAATTTATAATATATTTGTTTTTTTGTTTTTTTAAAAATGTGTTAAAAAAAAAAGTAAATGTAAAATAGTTGTTAATGTCATGAACACTACTGTTTAAAAGCTTGGGGTGAGATTTTTTTTTCAAGGAAATTAATACTTCTATTAGTCAAGGATGCATGAAAATCGATAATTGAACACTGACACTGAATTAGGGCTGCAACAACTAATCGATAAAATCGATTATTATCGATAATGAAAATAATCGACAACTATTCTCATTATCCGATTAATTAAAGGGTCTGTCCCACAGTGCTGCGTCCAACTAGCTGGTCAGCGTCAAATTACAGCGAATAACACTCTATGGCCAAAATGCATCAAAAAATAGTGGAGGAAACAGAATGGATGTGAGGAGGAAGTACGTGATCCAAGCTGCCCAAAACATGAGAATTCTTTATTTTAAGCTTAAAGCTAATGCATTAGCGTAATGACTTGCCCTGTCAGGCGCTTTGACAGATGCGTGTGCGTCCTCAGCGCAAAAAACTTTCAGTTTACGATCATATCCTTATCTATAAATGTCACAAATTCACGCGAACATTTCCATTTTTGCATATAGGTCCGTCCTGACAGTCTGCGTTAAGTTTAAAATACCGAATGAACGCCGGCGCGTGCACGCGCGTCAGATAGACGCAACACAGAGAGGGAGACAATTCATTCAGCGCAAAAATATCCATTGTGCTGAAATATCTGTTGTTGAAAGTTAAATAAAGGTGTAAAAGTCAACATGCGGTGCGAGTATTTTATGAGAGTAGGAACTGTTAAGTGATAACAGCGTGTAATTGTCTGAATATAAATATCAGACGCTTCATAGCCGCCTTATTACAGGATAAAGAAATGACAGTAAGACGTGACTGTGATCAAAGTGAACACGTGTTCCTGCAGAACATTACTCTTACCTGTTGTGTTTTTATTTTATCTTAATTTTTGATGAAGAGATTTAAACTATAGGCCTATAGCATATACAGTGCTTAAATTTATTAAAACAAATTTATGTAAGGTTTATAACAAATTATGTAAGGTCTGTGCCACTGCTGCTCTAAACTAACTGTATTGGTGTTTACTAAAATCATTTTTTAGCTATCTGTATTGGTTAGTCCTCCAATATGCGTAAGCTCTTTAGTAAGAGTAGGCTATTTCTAATGCTATAATATAATTATTGCTGTTATCTATGAAAGAATGAAAGATCTATTTTTTCAGATACCCAATTACAGTCAAAAAGTACCTAAACAATGCCAGCAAGAATGCATGCTGTTATGAAAGGCAGGAGGCCTTTTTTATTATTATGTGAATAAATACTGTTTAGTTGTTTCAGTTTGTTATTTGCCAAATAAATGACAATAACAGTTTTAGATTTAAACAATTCTTTGACAAATTTCTAAAATATTTGTGTTTTCTCTTTATTATGACAGGTGGTCTAATAAATTGTTAAGCACTGTATGTTTTCATAGCATTCAGTTGGCATGTTTGTTTGAAGAACATTGGGCAGAATGTGGAAGTGGTTTTTTGTCAATTAAAAAAAAAAAGAAAATGTAGGGTTTTTTAATCCGATTACCCGATTAATCGAAAAAATAATCGTCCAACTAATCGATTATCAAAATAATCGTTAGTTGCAGTCCCACACTGAATACATTCATGATGTTACATATGATTCATTAAAAAATGTAGCATGGTTTCCACAAAAATATTAAGCAGCCAACTGTTTTAAACATCGATAATAATACAGAATGCCAAATCAGCATTTTAGAATGATTTCACAGAGATCATGTGACACTGAGGACTGGACTTTACTGTAAATTGCTGAAAATTCAGTTTTTTACCATCACAGAAATAAATCACATTTTAAAATAGATTCAAATAAAAAAAGTTGTAAAACTGTATTTTTGATCAAATAAATGCAGCCTTGGTGAGCATTAGAGACTACGTTCAAAAATCATTAAAAAAAAACTTACACACCCTAATCTTTTCAACAGAGTGTACATCTTGTTTGATATTATTAAATTGCATTTTGTTTTTTTGTTTGTTTGTTTTGGCCATGTTGATCTCTAGATATTGTTATAAACATTTATAGAAAACCTGTAATGATTGACTGGTTTGAGTACCTGTATGCATATTAGTATATGTGTGTGGCTGTTAGCATTTTAGTATGGTTGTTTAGGCATGTTGTGTGAGAGAAAGCACATGATGAGCACATGAAAGCACGACTCTCACATGATAAGTGATTTTAGCCGTACCATCACAGAGATCACACGCACATATTCTGTTTACTTTTAAAATTACTAGTCTCTCTCTCTTCCTCTGGCTAATATTTGCCAGCAGTGAGAGAGAATGATAGGGCTTCGGGTGCATGAGGATATCTAGAAAGACATGGAGAGAGATAAGAAGACAGACAGAACAACACTTAGGTTTTGCAATTCTTTGCAACATTCTTTGCAGTGGTGTTTGTAGTTACTGTTGCTCATACTTAAAAGTGATTTGAACAAACTCTTA
The DNA here is from genome assembly GCA_021397915.2 of Tor tambroides. Taxonomy (NCBI): domain Eukaryota; kingdom Metazoa; phylum Chordata; class Actinopteri; order Cypriniformes; family Cyprinidae; genus Tor; species Tor tambroides. Next base: position 30,704 of record JAFVLL020006344.1, on the reverse strand, counting down.
AAGTTAAACTATTAAACTCTGGCATGTTTGTACTTTGGACGTAAATGCTGAATGAAAAACTGAGCATGGGCAAAAAGTCTCATTGACTTACATTGAAGGAGGGAGAAATTACATGCTAAAATGGTTTTGCATTTTTTAAAAATTATTCAAAACATTCTTTTTAATGTTTTTAAATCTCTTATGCTCACCAAACATTTGGTGAAAAATACAGTAAAAACAGTGAAATCGTGAAATATTACAATAAAAAAAACAAAACAATGTAATTTGTTTACAATGTAATTTATTCCTGTGATGCAAAGCTGAATTTTCAGCAGTCATCATTTCAGGTTTCAGAAATCATTCTAAAGGCTGGAATACACTACATGAATTTTGCTCCGATTTTCCCCCGATTTACAGTTTGGATAAGTCGACGCTAGTTGCTGAAAATCGGAGCCGGTCTGTAGATTTGAGTTGACAGATTTCATAAAAGTCATATAGTGTATAATGGTCACAGTAGGGCTGGTCCGAATACCATTTTTTGAGCTTCGAAGCTTCGATAGTAATCAACACCGAATATTCGAAGCTTCGGAGGGAGGGGCTGAACATATTCTTCTCTCTAATAAAGGCAGGAATCTCTGTGCGTCTGTCTGTCTGTTTGCTTTTTTATTGTGTCGAGAACCGTTCAGCCAATGACTTCGCGTGTGGCATGTGTGTTGCTGCGGACCCAAGGGAGTGCAGTGTAGCATTTTGGTGCAATATGGACACTCGACACGTTCATAATTAATAAACTTTTAATAAACTACAGAACAGCGCGAGCCGGAAGCGGCGTGCTTCACGCGGGCATAGCAGGGCTTATATGCTCCGAGAACGGACACTGCACTAGTGATACAAAACACACACAGGTCTGTTAAGAGCAATACTTTTAATAAGGTAGCCCAGTGCTTAATTTGTAAATTTAAAGGTCCCGGAATAAAGCGGGGTAATGGATCCGGCATGTGATTAGAGGAGGGAGAGGACCAATCTTTAGTGATTGAAAGCGTGCAGTTGCTGTTATAGGGTTCGTACGGTCATGAAAAACATGGAAAAGCTATGAAATTTTAAAACAGCAATTTCTAGGCCTGGAAAAGTTTTATAAAAGTCATGGAATTTTATTTCACAAATCTCTGTATAATAGAGTTATATTTAATCAGGTCCTGAATTTGTGTGTAGGCTATATCGCATAGTTTTACTCATTCCTGCAGCTTTCGAGTTTATAATGAGGGAAATACCTGCAAACATTTATTGAATATAGCATGTAGGTTAGATGAGTAAATAAATCCACACAAAATATCAGATTAAATCAGTCATCTGCGTCTTCTCGCTTTCACTCTCTCAAAGCAGCTTCACATCGGCGCATCTCGTCTGCACTACAAGAGCTACTGCACGCTGACCCAAGACTTTCGCTCGCACTCGGGACAGTTGACTGAAAGAAAACGCATCGTAGCATTCGGTTTTGTGACAGCAGAGGTCCGTTCACGTCGCGTCTTTGCGTACTTAAGTTCATTATTTCAAATGTAGATGTGCGGCAAGTGCGCTCATAATGGGCACCATATATGCATGCTATAGGTCAGCACGAACGTCTTTCATTGGCTAACGGTCTGTTGCTGGTGCAGATGTTCAGCCAGGCGGACAAGTTGAGAATCGTTTCGCGGGGTTCCAGGTGTTCGAGGGGAAAAAAAATAAAAGAAAAAAAGAGAGAGAGAGAGAAAAAAAGAAGGGATATTCGAATCTCAAAATTGAAAATCGAATGCCAACCCACCGAACGAATATTCGAATAATCGAATATTCTGGTCCAGCCCTAGGTCACAGACTTTTTTTTTTTTAGGGCCAGACTATGAATCTGTCCAGTTGTCGAATATCAAACATATTTGATTTTTTCAGCCAAACTTATTGCTTGCATTTGTCATGTGTCTTCCAGAAAAAATGTGCACTTCATTGTGAGTTAGTTGTGATCGGAGAGGCCTAGTTTTTCTCTGTGAGTATTTGCAAAGTGTATGATGCCTAGCATTTTCAAATCTGTTCAGATTTTAAAAGTGGTTTGGTGTATTCTAGCCTTAATAATATGTTGATCTGGTGCTCAAGGAACATTCTTATTAATGTTGAAATCAGTTGTGCACATTGGAAATCATTTAAGGATTCTTTGAATGGAAAGTTCAAAAGAATATAATTTACAGAACAGATCATTTAAAACAATTGCTACGCCATTGTTGTCAAAAACAAGAAAAGTGGATGCAAGTATCATTCTCTTTTGAAGCCATATGTTCTCTGTATGTGAGCTTGAAAATGTGGCAAGTTTAAAAAATGCAACTGCAAATGAAATATGAGAAGCATGGTGGAGAGAAAGATTTTCTGTAAATAACATCTTCAGTTACATGTCTGTTCCTCACATGGCTATCATATGACTTCAGGAGACTTAGACAAGTTATGTGGCCTTGTATGATATTCTAATTCAGCTTTTTTTGTCCCTTTTGTGTGTGTGTGTATGTGTATGTGGAAAAAAACAAAACAAAATATGGGCTCAAACTGACATGAGGGCGTGTAAAAGATGACACAACTTTGGTTTCCATGTGAACTACCCCTTTAATGATTGAAAATGAATTGACTGTATTCTTAGAAATATTGCTCTCACCCATTTTTCTTTTCCTTTTCTTCCTTCCTGTGTCATTGTTTTTTTCCTCTCTCTCTCTCTGGTTGCCAAGAGAGAGTGAGTGGGTGTGTATTTGGGGGGATAGTTGTTAGAGCGATGAGGAGGTCTTCCTTGTATTTTGTTGTCATGGCAACTTTGGCCACTTGATATCCCCTACACGTGAGGTTGAGGCACCCCATCTCCTAATACTTCAAGCGCTCATGCACGCACTCATTTCTTTGAGTGCTCTCACAACACAACCATGTATTAAGCCGCCTTGTCTGGGCAACATGCACACACACAGTGTTAAGTAATTTGCAAAGAGGTGTAAATCTGAAAGCTTATGTGTGAAATACACACAATTCGATGGCATTTAACATGAGCGTGCATGCCATGCATTACATAATGTGTATTGTGTTGCAGGTTAATTATTGTAAGAATGTGTTCAAACATTTGAAAATCTGCGTGTTTATTGGTTATGAGCAGAACTTCTTAATATACTAAAAAGGGAGTGTGTATGTGAGAGAAAGATTATTGCTAGTTTTACACCAAAGAGTTAATGGACTGATGGATTGTAACAGCGCCATGAGAAAGGAGGAGGAGTGTGTGCAGACCTACAGGGCTCCTGAGAGTCGTGCTAGTGCAGTCAGCTGTGATCGTACACACATAATTGCAATCTCCTGAAACCGGTACAGCCTGTAGGACAGGCCTTTGACTGACCTTACCGAATATTTAACACGCCCACACAGTTACTGAAGGGCACATGTGAGATTTGGAGACTGAATTTGATCGTTAACGTTGTCTGTGAGTCTGCGGCTCTCAGAATTTGAACAGTCATTAACTCTCTCTCTCTCTGTCTGTCTTTCTCTCTCTCCGCAGCTCCTCCCCCCAGCAGATTTAACCGGAGAGTGTCGGGTGAGTTCTGTTTGACGTCATTGCACTAATCATGTGGTTTAAAGTGTGTGTGTGTGTGTGTGTGTGTGTGTGTGAGTGTCAGATAAGTGCTCTGCCTTTCCGTCATTTCCCCTCGTGTTTGTTTTATAGTAATTACGTTGCCGGTATGCCCACTCATTCTGCCCCTTTCAACTGTGTTCCAGTAAAAAAAAATCCCCTTTCAACATACACATTCCTTTAATGTGGGATTTTTAGAGTCCCACGTCATCATATGAAGGAATCTACATATGCTACCTGTAAAGTCATGTTTAATGCAGTGAGAAGAATATTCTTTTGCATAAGTGAACATCCTGCCTGTAGTTTTTAGTTATAATATCTATTTATTTGTTTTTAACAAATTAAAGTTGTTTCTCCTTTTCTGCAAAGTACATAGGGGTCGCTAATTTTTTTGAAAGATGTCTCTTATGCTCACCAAGGCTGCATTTGTTTGATCAGATTATAAAATGTAAATTGTTCCTGTGATGCAAAAGCTGAATTTTCAGCAGCCATTACTCCAGTCTTTAGTGTCCCATGATCCTTCAGAAATCATTCTAATATGCTGATTTGGTGCTTGAGAAACATTTACTATTATTTTCATCAATGTAGAAAACAGTTGTGCTGCTTAATATTTTTGTAAAAACTGTTATACATTGTATTTCAGTATTCTTGATGAATAGTAAGTTCAAAAGAACATTTATTTAAAAAAGTAAGCTTTTGTAACACTAAGTGCCTTTACTGTCACTTTTGATCAATTTAATGCCTCCTTGCTATATAACAGTATTACTGACCTCATACATTTGAACGTATGTGTATCAAATAAAATAAAATTAATAGATTTTATTCTCCTTCACTGTGAAGTATGAAGGCTTGCAATTATTTTCTTTTTAAGCTGTTTTATTTATTGTAAAAAGCCAGTCTTTAAAAAATCAGATACAAAATGCAACAAAATATTTTATTAACCATGCTTTCTATGTTCCTTGAACAATATAAATTGGTACCGTCTTATTTTGGAGTCTCTGTCATTAAAACGTTTGAAACCCACATCAAAAGTTTCTCACTTGCATGTGGCTTTATGACTTTTGTCAAGTAAATAGTAATTTATTTTTATAGTGTGTGCGGAGGCCTTTAACCCTGATGATGATGAGGAAGACTCTGAGCCGAGAGTTGTCCATCCAAAAACAGATGAGCAGCGTTGTAGATTACAGGAGGCCTGCAAGGACATTCTGCTGTTCAAGGCTCTTGATCAGGTACGCACACTCTCTCACACACACACACACACACACACACACACACACACAGATATGAGGGCTATAAAACTGTAAACAGACGCCATCCAGGTTGTATCACTCCTGGACTCTGTTCAGGCCAGTCATTCAGGTTTGGTTTGCATGTGCGACTGATCACACGTGCCTTACTTAAACTGCCAGTGTCAATTCATCATGTTAGAGGAACGTGTTTATTTAACGTGTTGTTACTTGAACTGATTTGCATTGTTTATTTTCTGCTGATGTCATGTAGCACGTCTAAGTTGTGCTCTGGTCAGTGGATATAAATGTTCTATGAAGTATTTGAAGGTTAACCAGAGTGTGTAATCAGGTTTCCAAAATGGGAATATTTGCATTACTTTGAATTTGTAACACTTGCAGATAAGAAAGTTATTATATGTTATGTAATATTATGATAATGTTATTAAATTAATGATACAATGATAGCAATATTTATATATAATAATTATAAGTTATATCCTGGTTGGCTTGTCACACAGCAAAAAAAAAAAAAACAGATCAATTAGTGATGTTGACTAGGCTTACGTTTTATATTTAAATAATGTTTTAGCTGTGGTGCTTTCTAGTGGTCGACCAAGATTCAAGATTTTTTATTTTTTTTTATATCGGCCAATATTTGGCATTTTTCAAATATCAGCATCAGCCAATAAGTTTTTCTGTTTGACCGATGCGTTCGAGGCGGGACGTTTATTTTGACGGCGCTGAGAGCGGCAGTGCCGGAGCACACAGTGCTCACATTCTTCCACTAGTTCGCTGTCATCGTTAACAGTTCTGTCTATACAGATAGAAGTCTGTTTAATAATCAGATAGAACTGTTAAACAAAGGAATTAAATGTATACAAAAAGTATTATAACGATTGCTTTTATAATATTAGTAACAGAAAGGAAAACATTATAATAATTTCTCGTTTGCCGACAGCATTCAGCAAATACGCATTTATATCATTTAAACAAATCTTTGAATGACTAATGGACATTTAATTTCACAAACCTTGCAAACTTCGAATCCAGTTGTGAGATCTTGTGATGTGTGCATTTGTATCCTGCATGATCGCATGTGCTCTGCGTGATGGTCGGCCAGGAGGAAACGCGCGATCAAGAAACTTTAAACTCATGATTTCAAACTATGCTGTGCTTTACGCATTTGTCCACTGTCATATTCATGTCATTTTCACTGTGTGCTGTATTTAAAATGACTGTTACCTTGGCTTTATTTGAACAATGATTCCCAATGCACACAAACTTCCCAGAATACTGAGTGCTCTGTTAGTTAGTGTTTACTTGCTTTTTAATTGTATTTTTAAGTATTTATTTATTTGTGAAAAATACTTTATCTAAAGTATAAGTATGTTTATTTTAAACATTTATTTTTTAATCCATTTTCAAATGATTTCAAATTTCTTAAATATTAATTAACATTAAATAAAATTATATCGGCCATCGGCCACCCTGCTTTCCAAGATATCGGCATCAGCTGTCAAAAAACTAATATCGGTCAACCACTAGTGCTTTCAGTGGAGAGACTTAAAAGATGCAACTTAGCAGAGAGAAGATTCAACATGCTAAAAATCATGTAACCATCAATGTTTTGAGAATTTGAGTTTTTAAGTTCTTCCCCTGTAATAAATTCACAATCTTCATCCATAAATATCAGGAAACTGACTGTGGTATTTTTGCGAAAGAAGTACTTTTTTTCTATCTGTCAAAGGACTTTCTCACATTCATTCAGCACTATTTTATTAAATGTTAGTCTATGTTCACATGCATGTGAACATCAATGCTGTTTTTTTTCCTCTTCTTCATTCAGCATCTTGCACCATGAGTGTTGAGTTTTTAAGATGGCGTGTCAAGATTAAAAGAATGTTGAAACCACTCTGTTCCATTCTGCTGCACTCCATCTAGCAGTCATGTGAACCCTAAGAAACATGCCTGTTTTTAAAAATATGTCCAGTAGTTTTGTGTATCCCTACAGTGGATGCTAAATATGTACTGTATGATCCAGAAATGCATTTCCTTCATCAGCCTCTGTTTCTTTCTGGTATAGGAGCAGTTTTCAGAGGTGCTGGACGCCATGTTTGAGGTTCTTGTGCAGCCACAAGATCATGTCATTGATCAGGGAGATGATGGAGATAACTTTTATGTAATCGAGAGGTATGTATTTTTATAAACTGTTCTGCCAGTGTGTGTCTGTGAAGGGCTGGTTTATGGTAGTTTAACAATTTTGTATATATCTTCGATTATTTTGAAAACTGATTCATCTCTGTTGTTTCCTGATTCAGATTTTGAAAATCCCGCTTTTTAATTCCCGCATTTTATGCCCAATGCCCTATTTCTAACAATAAATGCATTTACTGCTACTGGATACTTTGTTACTGTTTCTTTATAAAAATACTTTTACTTGCACTACATACTGTAAGCACTTGTAATTGTTTGTTTAAATTGTTGAAATGTTTACATTAAAATTTAAAGTAACTATTACTGTTTAGTGATTTGCTGTTAGGAGAGTTTGTTTTTCAAATGGGCAACATTTACATTATTTTGAATTTATAACACCTGCAGATTTGAATTTAAGAATAGTATTATGCTAATCTTGCATTATATCAGTAATATAATATCCTCTGTCCAGATGAAAAGCACCTCTTAACCACATGGAGCTGCACTTCACCTGGCACCCTGGCCATGCAAAACTATATATGGTTATAACCTTCTTTGAAGTAGGCCTTTTTCACTACTGTAAAGTGGTGAATGGTTATTGTGCACAGACACAGTTATTTGATATTGCCATTCAATTATTTGCATTAGGGATTTTATTGATTATAGCAGCCGTAATCATGATATAATAAAGGAACTGAGAGGTTTCAGGAAGCAATTTATGTGAATTCCTATTCATTGTTTATCACAAACCATAACAGTATTCTTCATATTGATCGTCAAAACCTATAGGTCAGAATATCCTAATGAAGTGTAGTAACTACATAGTCACTACCACAACCGTAACTGAATATATGTTTGTTGTGTATTTGCAGGGGTGTGTATGATATTGTGGTACAGAAGGATGGTGTGGGCTGCTGTGTGGGTCAGTATGATAATAAGGGCAGTTTCGGAGAACTGGCCCTCATGTACAACACTCCACGTGCTGCAACCATCATTGCTAAAGAGGAGGGAGCACTCTGGGGACTGGTGAGTGCTGAGAGAGCAAGTGAGCTGACAGCAAACCCTGTTGAAGTAGTGTTCTGTAACAGCACCACCTTGTGGACATGTGGTTGAAACACTGAATGACTGCAGCTTCACTTTCACAAAGCAGCAATTTTAGTGGACATGCAACAAATATGAAGACTGAAAGTGTGTCGCAAGAATAATTTAAGTATGTGTGTTTCAGGATCGAGCAACGTTCCGAAGACTCATAGTGAAGAATAATGCGAAGAAGAGAAGGATGTATGAATGCTTTATCGAGTCTGTCCCACTACTCAAATCACTGGAGGTGAGAAAATTATTGTACATTTTTTCTATTGCCAGACATATTTTTAGTGGTTCTGTGAAAGAGTGTCAGGTAACTGAAGAAAAACCTTAGGATGATGAGACCTGAAGAGATGCATATTAGACCACTAACGAAATGATCAAATACTTACCCATCTTTCTATCGCATAGATTTCTGAGAGGATGAAGATTGTTGATGTGCTGGGTGTAAAATCATTTCAGGATGGAGAGCGGATCATTATGCAGGTGAACTTTACAGTTGCCCTAAAAAGTAGTTCTTGAAAGTGAATGAATGTCATTGGACATCAACATAGTGTTATTTATTTTAAATACTACACATTTCAAATAAAAAGTAGGTTTCAAAGGTAAAATAATAGGTATGCTATTCAAAATTATGACAAAGTATTGTGATACTGTCTGGTTGTCAAATGTTAAAGGAACATTTTCCAAGTTATTGTGATAACCTCAATCTTTTGTTATTCTGCTAGAACACCTGTGTCAAAATTAATAATTAATAACTCATTTGAATTTCATACAGTACTCTCACATAAAGCTATATATGGACATAGCAAATGTCTGAATCATTCAGAGCAAATTTGAATAATTGTTTATATATATATATAGAGAGAGAGAGAGAGAGAGAGTTTGTTTGCAAAAACCGATAAACGGCACTTTAAAAAAAAATGAGCTGATTGCCGTGCATTAAGGTGCGTTCACGCCATATCGTAATAACCGTAATTATGAGATACCAACTTGTAAAAAGCGTTCACGTCCTCGTAGAACTCGTAATTACAACTTGTGAACTGGGAGTTTTCTGAGAGCTACGGCTTGTACCACGTGACCGCTGCACCTCACGCGGAAACAGAGAAGAACGGCTGCGCTTTCAAAGAAAGCTATTACTGCTCTAAAAAAGAGAAAATAGATACATATATAGATACTATAATGTACTATAATATAAAAACATATTATGTAAGTGTTCATACTGTTATTATTTTGTTATTGTTGTAGTTGTTTAGGTTAGCAATAACACATTTATCGCTGTTATTAATTATAACAAACAAACGGTTAGTAATTATTTTTACCTGACACGCTTTCTGTGTTCTGCAATATTTAGCAGCATACAAATGTAATGTTATGTGTTTTACAGCTGCCAGTAAAATTCACGCGGTCACGTGGTTCATTTTGTTGACTGTCGCTATAGAAACGGATAATCCCCAGTCGAGGACGTGAACAGCACCGAGTTGAACGTCACGTGTTGTCATCTCAGAATTGTGAATGCAGCATTATTCTCCACATATAGCGCGATCTGAACCCTAAACATGTTTTGTCAAAAAAGCCGGTATTTTCCACTTTCAAGGCATCGTGAGTTCACGTTTTACTGCAGAAGCCGATAAGCACCCTTGTTTGTGAACAGAAGCTGATAAATCCATTTTAGCGAATCAGCGCGCTGTATTCAGGTCAGGTGACAAGGCTACTTTCACTTTGAAATGATGTGCTAGCTGAGAGGAGTATCGTCAAAGCTGACTAAAAGTGATCGAGGATGGATAGTTTCCACGAACTTGATGAACCTGTGATATTTTCTTCAGGGCAAAAAATGAAAATAAAGCTGAAACTTTTTCACGGAATCTTGCAAAAGCAGCGCATTACAATGGTGAGGGAAAAGCTCTGTGTATTGCGCGTAATCACGACCGTACAGTTTATGATCACAACAACAACAACGTTTGCCAGGCATCTACATTGTCATCTGAGGAGATTACAAAGATTAAACGAGTGTTTTTTCTAACTCTACAACATGAAATGTGGAGTTATCTGCTTTTGCCAAAAAACGACTGTTGGAGTTATCTGCTTTTGCTATAAAACAAACTTTTAATATGTAAAAAAACATACTTCCAATGAACTTTAATTTTGTAAATTACCTGTATTTGTTTAAGTTATTATTACTTAATCAAAACAACTCGACTGCAGTTTGATTGATATTACCTGAAATGCACAATAAAAAAAGTGATTTCTGAAAATAAATAAAAATGGAGTTATCAGTTTTTGCAAATGAACTCTTCATATATATATATATATATATATATATATATATATATATTTTATCCCTCAGCCCTGAACTATTAAATGTGGACTTGAGCATTAATATTAACATTAAGATTTTCTGTAAAGCTGCTTTGAAACAAAAAGAAAAAAAAAGTGCTTAGCAAAATAAAAATGATTTCATACATCTACTAAAAATCACCAGAAAATTTATTTTCAAGAATGGCATATACTGTGCACTGTATTATCTAGTGCCACTGTGCATTAACGTCTATACATATAAGACGCATTTAGTTTGAGTCAGTGGATGGTGCCATTGAGAATCTTACTATCCTCTGTTTAGCTCTCAGACACGCTGTAGCTGCTCGTGTGTGAAAGAACCAACAGACACACAGCAGGTGCAATTATAGCACTGTAATAATAGAGCAGAACTGAAGATCAGAACTCTGACTGATGCTATTGTATCATTAATCATTACTATCATGGGCTGCTCTATTACCAGGGCGATAAGGCTGATTGCTTCTACGTTGTGGAGTCTGGAGAGGTGAAGATTATGATGAAGAGCAAAGTGAGTTCCTTTATCTTTCTTTTTCTCTTGCATTGTGTTAAATTACACCTTTTAAACTCCTTTAATGTGCTGAAAAAAGTTCAGATGTTCCTTTTCAGATTTAATTTTTTATTAAATTAAATACTTTCAGTCCCAGATTAAAATCTAGATACAGCCATACATAGACTGTTTCTCTTCAAAAACCTGTGAATCACAAATAGAGTTTTGTTTATGTTTAGGGTGGGACTATATGTTTGGCATCCAATTATTTTTGCATGAAGTTAAATTTTTAATTTCGCCCCAAATTTAAATGTTCTCTCAGACAAAAGCAGACAGACAGGATAACGCTGAGGTGGAGATCGCTCGCTGCAGTAGAGGGCAGTATTTTGGAGAACTCGCTCTCGTTACTAATAAACCACGTGCTGCCTCAGCCTATGCTATAGGGGACGTCAAATGCTTGGGTAAGTTTCTCTGAGTCCGTCTGAGTTACAGATGTGCACCGTGTGCTCCAACAGTGTCACATGACTGATATTTGTGTTTTAGTGATCGACATACAAGCCTTCGAGCGTTTGCTGGGGCCCTGCAAAGAGATCATGAAGAGGAATATCGCCCACTATGAGGAGCAGCTGGTGGCTCTGTTTGGATCCAGTGTGGACCTGAGGGACTGAGACAGACTGGCCGTGCCTTACATACACATACACATACACACACACACACACACTATACAACACGAGACATGGATTATACACTCCCAAAACATTTTGTAGGCACACATTCCTTTTTATGTGCACTCATTCTTCAGCCAACACACTCACTCTTTCAAATCATACCTCACAAACACACACCCACACACACACATGCCTGATGTCATTGCGTCAGCTGCTCAGTACGAAATAGAAACATTACCAGCTCAACTGCTGTGACCCTGAACCAACCACAGCCTGGAGAGGACATATACGCACACACACAAACACACACATTCACTTACACCAAAAATTCCCAGCCAAGGACCCATCCTTTCTCATGGTCACTTGCAGTCACAACAAAGAAAAGAGAAAAAGAGACAAGATAAAAGAATCTATGTTTAAACAAGAAAAAAGTTGATATCTTTCAATAAAAAAATGCAAAAAATCGCAAAAATTTAACATTTTAGAGCATTTTATGATAATGCAAAGCTTTGATAAACTTGTTTAAATATGACCTGTTTTCTTTCCCTGCTGTTGGTGCATAAAAGTTTTTGGTGGTATCCACAGTGACTGATTTTTCTCACTTAAACCCCACATGTTGTATTGATTAATGTATTACTATTATTATCATCATTATTATTATTATTATTATTACATATTATTTTTGTTGAAGGTTGACTCGCTGTTACACCACCCCCTAATTGGAGGATGCGAGGCCAAATCTAGTGCAAATTTTTCCCTTTTAGTCTTTCTGAATGAGTCGTCCTGAAAAATAAATAAAGCAGACATTTTGGTAACCTGCTGGGACTCTTATGTTGCGAAAGTTTGTTTGTGTGTGTGTGTGTGTGTTGGAAGGTGCGGTCTGTAATTACAGGAACAGTGCCATTTAAATGTCAGGAATCAGCTTTGTGTTTGTAATTTTTGAATGGAGACACCAGTGTTTTGGAATGGAGTGTTATTTTTTTTCTTTAGGGCGTTAGTTGGCTATTGTTAGTTGGTTATCATCATTGAGGGTTGGCTAGTTTCGGCATTTACAGATTGTACTTTTAATAAACTTTGGATAAATCAGGGTGTCTGCTTTTATTTGGGGATTTTGTTTTTCTTGAGGGAGAGGGTGCAGAGTGGAATGTTCTGAAACATCTTTCATGGTCATTAATTCTTTGATGCAAGATGTCTACTAAAAATTCAGTCTACAAATTGCATTTAATGACTGACAAAACTGGTCGTGGGCCAGGCATTTTGGATATTTTTGGATACAGTATCCTTTTTTGCATTTGGGGGGAAATTAAATTATTGTTTTCCAGTAAACAGTCAAGCATTTCCATTTTGATTTTATAATATATAAATCATTATTATTCCCTCCTAGACTGTGTATAGCTAAAGTTCACATCACCTGTCACCAGATGAGACGTGAACTAGACATGAAAATGATTACTCATGTAAATTAATCTTTGCAGTCCTGGCCATTGGTAACATTTGGTAATTAAACAGATTAGTTCTGAGATTCTTCTGGAGGTTTGAGAAGAGTACTCTAAATGCAGTAGTGATGCCATACATTGTAGTTGTTTTATCAATGAAAAAAAATGTTGAAGGAAATGTACTTTTATTGATTATCATTTACTTTTCCCCACAGTTACCTGAGGGTAAAATATTAAATTGTGTTTTGCGTTTTTTGAAATCTTTTGCCAGCTCTGAGACACTTTGCTTGGCATTCCTGTCCTTTTCTTAGCAAGATGCACTTGTCACAATTCATTTGGAATTTCTGTATTACTTTTGCTATTATGTTCACAAACACCTATTTGGTTTTTAAAGTGGTTCCATTGTGTTCAGCATTAAGAATGTTTAAATGGGCTATATGTAACACTTGTAGTAAAATTAAATGGTTTGGTTCAACATATCTGTTGATCAAAAAATGCCTTTAGATATTTTTTTATGTGGTTTTATTTTGTAACACTTTTGGCTCAACACTTATGTGAAAGTCTTATTGTCCTAATTAATCTTGACACGTTTTTTTGGTAATTGATTAACCTTGCCTGAACATTGTATCTACAAGGAAGCCTAATATGTATTCTATGTAAGGAGAAATTACTGCATTTGTTTCAGATGGGGTGTTCCTATTTATGCTGTGTACTGTATATTAAATGTCACAGCTTGCTAAAGTCGCACAAGCCACTGCTAAATTATATCATTTCTGAAACTGGAACAAATTAATTTTGTAATGTATCAGCATGCCTGAGGAAGATTTATTTGTTATTTTATTTGGTGTGTGTGATATTTTTATAGCTTATGTAAGTCTTTGAATGTTACATCACATCTTACTGTTTTATCAGCATCTCACACCATGAGTATGAAGTGTTTAAATCTAGACAACGCCACAAGAATCATTCAGTTTCAGCTGAGTTTAATGTACAGCATTTTGCAAGCCATCATGGCATAATATGTTCTTTATTTTAAATATGTATTTGATTTCTGTCGTATGGTTTATCGTATAAGGTTTATAGCAGGTGTGAACAGTGATTAACAATCATTTATTGTGAAGGGCAGGGTCGGGTGGGGATGCTATAAACCGTTTAAACTCATTTGATTAGTGAGAATGTAACCACCCCGCCCATCGTTTGTCATTCACTGTGGCACACCACACAGCACAACACACTACACCACATCAATCATTTACGACTCCACACAGCCCCCCTGCTTACCCACAGCCCACCACAGCCCAGCAGGTGGGCCAAGTACCACCGACTATACGTGCTTTCGAGGCACAACGGAGCGCAGAGAAGCAGTTTCCTACCGAGAAACACGAGGAGAACAGAGCACGAGAGATAATTCCGCGGCTTTATACTGCTACGTCACAGAGTAATTTAGAACGCGTCTTTTAAATGCTTTAAATATTCTTTATGACGTCACACCATGAAGACAATATTCAGGGATATCTTTCATATTCATCCACCTTTTTCCTAACGTAAAAATGGACGCGGCCATTTGTAAATTCTATGGGTCTAGCTTCCGGTCTCATCCGCGTCCAGCTATTTTTAGCTGTACAAAACAGTTGATTTTGCTGCTTGATATTGAAAATTGGTGTGTCTTATCATATTATTTTAATGTATTATATTAATTATGATCACACTGGTTTGTAGTGCAAACTTTTAGCGTTTACTGCACGTTGTTATTCTCGTTATTTACCTATAGCGGCTAATGAACCGGAAGTCTCACCCATAGGCGTACTTCCGCGTTGAAGAAAAATAGGATTTTTAACGTCTGCGTAATACGTAATTGAATCTTAAACTTTGAAACTGAATACGTTACAAAAGAAGCGAATATTATATATTTCTTATATTCTTTCGCTTCTTATATTTCTAATAGTGGTCTTCATGGTATCTCTATTGCTGACAAACAGATACTCATCAGTCAACTGGCTGATGATACCACTCTTTTTTTGCAAGATGCTAACCAAGTTCCTTTAGCACTAAAGTATATCCAGCAATTCTCCAAAGCATCAGGCCTGTTCTTGAACCTCTCAAAGTGTGAAGTTGTCCAAGTGAGGTCCCTAGCAATGCATATTTCTAATCAAAAAATTAAGTTTTGATATATTCACGGAAAGAAAAAAAATATCTTCATGGAACATCTTTAGCCTACTTAATATCCTAATGATTTTTAGCATGAAAGAAAAATCGATAATTTAGACCCATACAATGTATTGTTGGCTATTGCTACAAATATAGCCATGCTATTTATGACTGGTTTTGTGGTCCAGGGTCACATTTAGGCAGCGGAGAATAGCAGGCTTACAGTATTTCCAGAATGTACAATGTGCTCATTTAGGCTGGTCTAAGATCTGAGTACTTCCAGTCCAGTAGGTGGCAGTAAATCGACTCGCGCTGTTCCATCTGCTTCACTAGAAGAAGAGGGAGATTCAAAAGACAGCTGCTGTGACAGCGAGAAAGTTATCAGCATGTAGGTATCACAGATAAGAACTCATATAAACTAAATCCAAAATAAACTGCATGTGTGTCTTACACGTATTTGACCGGGAATCGTAACGGCTTGCTGTGTTTGTTCGTTTATCTGATCACTTCTCTGACCTGCGGTGTGTCGTGTTGTGCTCGAGTGTTTCGGCATGCTGTTAGTGTTGTTTTAAAGATAGAAATCTTTAGTACTTCGTCTTTTATAAACGCATGATAGTTCTTAAGCTATTACTATATTTAGAAATGTTGAATCGGACTCTGTTCGGTACCTGTTAGAGAATGGCGTGGCCTTTAGCGAATGAATGGCTCAAACATTTGAGTTTTACCTGAGCCAGAGAAAATGTGTATTTCTGTGATCAGTCTGAATGAAACCTGCATCGCAAAATTCAGCTTAATCTGAAAACAAAAACAAAATGTCCATTAAATCCATTATTCCATGAAGAAGTTAAATGACACTGCTCTGAATAGCTTTAATGTGTTTCTCCATATTAGGGCCTGCAAACAATTATATCGCAACCTTCTCAAAAACCCACAGACTTCCCATCAGCATTTCACACTTGACTTGTTAAAAGTCATGAAAGCTGTTTCCTCTCGTGACTGATCGAGAACCAGCCTCTCCACACCAAAATAACAGTACTTATTACAAGGGAATGGACTAAACCTGAACCCAGGCCAGTGTTAAAGGAAGCTTACAAAGCAAGAGAACACTTAAAAGTCTCTTGTTTCCTGATTTTGACTCTCAGTTGCAAGACACACAATTTTGAAACATTAACTGGCAGCTTTGTCTCTGCGAGCACTGCAGGTGAGGATGGTTTAGCAAATTTTTTAGTATTTACAGTTTGGTACATTTGTTGTTTTTTTATTTATAACAGATTATGGTTATGGTGTATGTTGGCACACTAAATCTGGGTTTTCATCCTTTAGTCCAGTCATGGTTCTGTGTTTGATTTTATCAAAGAAACTATCATTTATTTACGTTTTACGTTTATGCATTAAGCAAATAATTTAATTTAAAGTGATTTACAAAAGAGGAAGCCAACAATATTCAGTTCCGGGGTTTATTAGAAAACTATATTAGAAAGCAAGCTAGAGAAGTGGAGAAATGCATGTTATTTATATATGTGTGGTTCTGTTCATAATTAAAGTGTCTTAACCAGTGAAAAATCACTATACTGATAACCTTGTCCACTTGGTCAACTACCATTGCTTCCTTTTGTGTATTAATCTATCGACATTCTTGTGAATTGCAAAATGAAATGTAAAATATCGAGTAAAATGAAAGTTTGTTTCAGCAATTTTCTGTGGATCTCATTTGCAGTCTTTAACACCTGTATTATATTTTATTTTAGCATACTGACCATTGCCCATCCTGCTCTATAGGTGCACTGAAAAAAAAACCCATATCAGATGACTACTAGACTTAAAGGGATATTTCAACCAAAAATTACAATTCTGTCATCATTTACCCACCCTCATGTGATTTCAAACCTGTGTTACTTTCTCTCTCCTGTGGCACATAAGAGTTGTTTCCCATACAATGTATACATTCCATACAAAATATGTTCTTTTAAGTTTTACAGAAGAAAAAGGCAGGTTTGAAGCAACATGAGGGTGATTATTTGATGATTTTGTTTATTTTTGTTCGAACTATCTCTTTAATATTTGTGCTCCATTCACTTGCATTCACACATACACGGGAAATGCGAAGTAAATGCAGAGATGTATTAAGCAAGTGAGTGACTAAGCATGTCTAAACTGAACTTGTGCATATATTTTTATATTTGTGTCTTCAGTCATCTTATTTTTTAAACTACATTTAACATTAGCATGAAGTCTATGTGGTATAGCAGGAATCACACATTCACACCACAGCTTCCTCTGCTATTTTAACTTCAACAGATAAAAAAATGTTTTATATATGTGCAAAGAGAAGAAAACTACTCATGAAATAGGCTGTTGCTGTTATTTTTTGCATGTGTTTGTTGCTTCAGTGGTGTGAATAATACAATGTCAGTCTACCTTTTTATTAATCTAGCTTTTGCCTGTGAAAATGACATGTGGAAGTGATGTTGACAAAAACTGTTGGGTGTTGAAAACAACTGACACCCGTTGCAGAACATTTTCAGAAGTAGGCTAACTGTAAAAAATTAGTGATTTTTTTAAGAAAACTCCACTTCTGTTCTCCATGGCTCTTAAGGGAGGAAAATGTATAATATAATCATTTTTATTAAAGTAATTTAAAAGGGAAATTCTGTAATGATATACTCACTCACACATTGTTCCAAACCTGTATAAAAATTATTCTGTGGAATACAAAAGAAGTAACTTGAAAAATGTTTAAACTTTTTTTTTTTTTTTTCAGTACAATGAAAGTCAATGGGGTCCAAAACAACATTTTATTATATTCAAAAAATATCTTTTTCTTCCACAGAAGAAAAAAATGCATACAGGTTTGGAATGATATGAGGGTGAATAAATAAACTATTCCAAATGAATGAAGAACATCACACTAATGACGTCTGAGCTGTTCAGTCAGGAGTTGATGAAAACAACACTTACTGGCCTCTGTTGACCCCGTGCCCTTGGCGTGTGTGCAGGTGCGATGGTGACATCAGCTATGCAGTCGTTCGAATCGAACCTCTTCACGAGCGCTGGGACCTCGTGGAAGTGTGTGCAGAATTACTCAATGCCCATTGGCAGCGCAGCATGGGGGCACGAATCCACTCGCTCCGTCAGTCGAGTCACAGCTATCCGGTGTGTCTCCTGCTGCTGAGTGGAGAGAGGTGTAGTCAGGACGAAAAGCTAATAGGCCACGCCCGCTTGTCCCGTGTTCTGGGGAGCCATAGTCTGTTTGTGGAATCAGTCGTGGTGTGCAGCACATTACGAGGGAAGGGTTACGGCCGTATCCTAATGGAGGGGGTTGAACGGTATGCCAAAGGACGGGGCTGCACCCGATTGTGCCTAACCACTCATGATAAGCAACACTTTTACGCCCATCTGGGGTTTGTGCTGTCCAAACCTGTCCAAAGTGTCGGGACGCTGGCCTCCTTCATGCCCATGGAGTTGCTGCACAAATTCTGTAGAAGTGCAGAGAACGAGGAGGAAGAGAGGAACAGTGATGCTAAGTTTAACAATCCTGCACCATCTGCACCTTCCATTTTACCTCCTCCTCCTCCTCCTCCACCACCACTTCCTCCTCCACTCTCCGGTCCACCTCCTCCTCCCCCTGTTTCTGCTCCTCCACCTCCTCCTTGTCCTCCGTCATCCTTGGCTCCAGTTAATCAGACTCTGGAGCAAACACCGTACACCGACAACAGAGGGCTGCCCATCTTCTGGATGCACAAGGACATCTGAGACTACACTCCTTCTGTCTGTAATTATTCAGGGATACAAAAACACAATGTTTACAGGACAAGAAGGATCTTGTAAACCTGAACTGTATAGACTCAAATACTGTGACAATCTAAATGTGCCTTAATACCAAAGTTTACCTTGTGTTTTAACTACTATTTATTTAATTTTTAAAAAAATCATTGAAAGGTACATCTTTATCACACCCCTATAAAATAAATGTCACTTCTGAGATTATCTGCTGCTTTTAAAGGGTTTTATCAAAATAAAAAAAATTCTTTATCTATTCAAGTGTTGTGCTTGTCATTCCGTAGGATCAGATTTGAGGATGGGTATTTACTGTTTCCATGGACTTTTTCTTCGTATCAACTTTTGATTTTTAAAATATACACCACTGTTCAAACGTTTGGGGTCAATCATTTTAATGCTTGTGGAAAAAAGTATTATGCTCAGCAAGGCATTTCATTAAACACTTAGTATTGTGAAATATTATTACAAATTATTATAACTGTTTTGTATTTTAATAAAATTTAATTTTTAAAATGTAATTTATTCCTGTGATGCAAAGTTTAATTTTCAGCATCATTACTTCAGTCTTCAGTGTCACATGATCCTTCAGATCCTTCATGATACATTTTTTTTTTACGATTCTATGATGAATAGAGAGTTTAAGAGTATATTTATTTGAAATAATAGAAATCTTTTGTAAATTGCCCTGCAGTTTATCTCACAAATGATTTTTTTAGGTCCACTACATAATTATTTGGGGTAACAATGAACAGAACGTTAATTATTGAGTGCATACATAAAAATAAATTTTCAAAACTGTTCTTTCCTTACCATGATTCATTATGGATTTGCTCCGATATGGTGATCAGTAGGGGTAGGCGATTTGACCAAAATCTGATATCACAATATGAGTAATTTTATTTCATGGTAACGCTACATAACTTTATTGTATGTAATTATACAATATAGTTATTTTCAGTTTAAATAAGGTATTTATACCTTTTTTGATAACAGAAATTCTTGTTACCAGTGTCAATATCACAAAAAAACTAATACTAGCCTAAATAAAAAAAAAAAACTAAACTAAACAGTCAGTGATTAAATAAGAATAAGTAATTGCAAACAATAAGACAAATCTACAGTAGAACAAATAAGAAATGCTACATACATTGTATAAAGTAATCATAAAAACACTACATATTCTTTACTGTGTAAATTAAATGTATATTTCTTCTTATTAAAGTTACAAAAGTGATTTATTCAATAGAGGTGTGAGATTTTCTCTGTTTTGTTGTTTGATTAACATAAATTACACAAAGCAGGAATTTTCGACTGCTGTCACTTTAAGAACTCCACGGATACAAAATGTACTGTTCCCTGTCCACAGCTGTTTGATTTCACTTATGACCGAAATTATTGTGTTTACGAGGATACTTGAAAAGACGGGCTTTTTGACACATACAAGTGTGTGTATTTAACCGTTCAAGGCCTATAAATCAAAAAAAATAACTCCGTTCAATACTGTCTTCACGTGCGCGCGCCTCTATGACAGCACTCAGAAAACACGTTCATATAGCGAAATAAGTTCTCTTTCGCTGCTGATTGCCTTTCAGTGGCTTAAATTCACTTGTTTTTAAACCACAATGCTTAAAACCGTGTGCAAACAATATGTTTTCGTGACCACGTAGCACATAAACGTCACATGAGTGTGTAACCGCGATAGAGACGATAATCCAAAATCTCTACCGATATATCGCCTACCCCTAGTGATCAGGAAACCATGGGTATATCTCAAACCAGTTTTAGAACACAGGACATCCCCTAAACTTCCCCAGTATAAACCGAATAGGCCTAATAGGAAATTTACATACGAAGCTAAAAAGTACACTTATTTCTACATTATTTGCTTTTTTAAATCAAATATGTCACTAATTTGTGCGTGTATTTCATAGGCATGCTTCTGAGATCATCTATTCCCCACCACATCCTCACCTTAGCCCTGTCAGTCATTTGGTCTCCCATCAACCCTGTTCAGAATATGGTTGAGGGGGTGGAGTCTGTCATCGGGGGGCGTGGCTTTTCAGTGATCTGGAATATACCTACAGCTAGGTGTCAGCGTCGATATGGAGTCTCCCTGCCGCTGCGCCAATTCAACATCATTCATAACTCACAGCAGAGATTTCAGGGTCAAAATATGAGCATATTTTATCAGCGCCGTCTGGGTCTTTACCCCTACATCAACCGTCAAGGCTCAAAGGTCAACGGTGGCCTGCCTCAACAAGGATCCCTGAAGGCTCACCTCTCATTGGCCGAGGCACAGATCAATGAAGTGTTGAGACACACATTCAGTGGATTAGCTGTGCTAGATTGGGAAGCATGGCAGCCCATATGGATGTGGAACTTCGGGAAAAGAATTGTATATAGGAAAATTTCCAAAAAGTTGGTTAGGTGGAAACATCCAGATATGTCAGAGGAAGAAGTGAAATCCGAGGCGAAGGCGGAGTTTGAATTAGGAGCAAGATTGTTTATGGAAGAGACTCTGCGCCTTGGTGTTCGCCTCTGCCCAGAGGGATTATGGGGGTTTTATGGGTTTCCCAGTTGCTATAACAATCATGGCCAAGGACAGAGCGGATATACGGGGCAGTGCCACAATGGAACAGAGATTCTGAATGACAGACTGGTGTTTCTATGGCAACACTCTACAGCCTTGTATCCCAGCATTTATTTGTGGCATAAACTGGCCGGACATGTACATGCGCAACTCATGGTGAGACACCGTGTACTTGAGGCTCTCCGAGTGGCATCCCAGCATTCACCTGGCACTGAAGCACTTCCTGTTTTTCCCTATGCCAGATTGGCGTTCACACACACATTGGCGTTTCTGAATCAGGTACCTCTTGACAATTTCCACATGGTGTTTTTACATCATGTTTGTTCTGAGCTCCAGGCTTATCATGCATTAGTGGGCTCTTCACCTCCACCCAGAATAGATCCTGAAAGAGGAGGGGTTTAATTCTGTGCTTGTGCCCAGTAGTCTTTAAGCGGATAGTTCTCCTTTAGCTCAGAATCATGCTCAATGCAAGTTAGCAAATTCTTGGCCAATGCATTGCTGTACTTACTAAATATGCATTTTTTGTTATTGTAGCGGTAACTAACCTCCTTTCTCAAGGGGGCGATAGAGTCAATTTAAGTTAAACATTTTTAATAATAATAAAATATTAAATAATATTTTATTTAATATTATTTAATATTAAATAATATTAAATAATAAAATATTATTTAATATTTATTCAAATCACTGTTAAATTTAATCCTTAGCAAATTTAAAAAATTTTTAATAAAAAATATTTTTAATAGTTTTATTTCTGTAATTTTACCATAAACTTATTTCACTTAGTTGCCAAGGCAACATTTCTAATTTTCTTTTAGTTTAAGTTCTTCATCTAATAGTTTTATTTGATTTTAACAAAAATCAAATATAAATATTCAGTTATCAGAAATGTTTTAATTTTATCTGACAATAACAACAGTAGGCTTTTACCTTCGGAAACATTCAGATACATTAACTGGTTACGTTTCAAGCTTAGAGTGTCTTAATTCAGGCTGATCTGACTTTTAAAACTACATTCTTCTGTGAAACTGTCATATGTGTGTATCTTTCAGACGGATTTGGAGCACACACTAGGTGAGAGTGCTGCTTTAGGGGCCGCTGGAGTTGTGTTATGGGGCGAGCTGAGTTTTGCAAAGTCTAAGGTCAGTAGGCCTAACTGTATGTGTGAGGATTTATATAGTCTGGATTTACCTAATGCTCTCGATAAGTCTAAACGCTGTCAGTACACAAACTGAAAATGCATAATATTCAATATTAGATTTACCACATATCTTGTTACTCATTGCTACAGCTATAATATATATTTCTGTCTGTCTTCAGCGGCAGTGCGCTCTCCTGCGTGATTACATTAGCTCAGAATTAGGAGAGTATGTCGCCGCCCTGCAGGCCAGTGTCAGGAACTGCAGTAAGAGAATGTGTAACAACCAGGGACGCTGCGCTCGACGGGACCCTCACTCGGGTTACATGATCCCTCAACATGGTACCCGTGAAGCTCTTCCTCTCAGTGACATGAGGTCAAAGTTCAAGTGTGTCTGTTATGAAGGATGGAGAGGAGAACACTGCGAGCAAAGAATTTCTTAAGAACATATATGCTTTTTTGATTTCCAAAAACATTTTTTAAAAAACACCTTTGTTGAAAAAGTTGTAAGCTATTAACCAAACCAACCAGCTACTTACTGTGTTGGTTTGGTGAATCACATTACACATTTTGATTTGAAGCAAATAAGCATATGAAAATCAGACAAAGACCACAGCTCAAGAGTATACAAAATAAAAAGTGTATCTAAATAAAGTAGTGTAAGCGTATGAAGACTGTTATTTTATTCGCACTGTTTTATGGGAGTGGATGAGCACTAAAGAAGTCTTTTATCATGATTGGCTTTTGATTCTCTGATTGGTGGAGATTTCTTTGCAGAATCATGAGTAATGTCAACTCCTGTTGAGAAAATGAATAGGATTTTTACTTCCAGAACCAGATTGTTGCAATATAACCACACAGTGGAAAAAGCAAAGTAACTTCAGGAAGCTAGTTGTTGTATTTTTTGATGAAAGATTACAAAGAGTTTTTTTTTTAATTTAGTATAATGTGCACATGTGTATCTTTCACAATAAATCCAGGACCCCACAAAATGTAAGAACATTTTCATTTATATTTATTTTTTATTCTTATTTTAAAATTCCTTTTCTTATTAAATAGAATGTTAGTCTATATAATTATTTACAGTCATTCAGCAATCACTCAAAAAAAGCTCACCATAGTTAATGTTCTTGCTCATTCACAATATTTTTTGCACAATTTAATGTTTGTAGGAGTGATAACAATGAATTAAAATATAATAACAGGTATGATTATTCACATTCTTTCCATATTTCTTAGTGTTGTTTTGTATTATCATTTGCTTTAGTGAAACTAATATAGCAAGTTTCCAAACAGTGTGTAACCATATATAAGTGTACAAAACAATACTGGTGAAAAGTCCATTAATTAATACATTATTTTCCAGTTACACTGCACAAAAATCAGGAGGCAAAGTGAATGTTTTTGAGCAAGATAATGGATTCCACCAAAATAACAGAAGCCTTTAAGACATAGAATCACAAGTTGATGTGAAGCAATCGGTGCTCTTCTCTCAGTGTTGTCACAGTGCAGTAATGTTTCTCCTGTGGGTCTGTGTAGAATGATTTTTTTGTTATGGTCGCTGCTCTGTGAGGTTGATGTGCAGCTTTTGCAGCTCTTGTAAGAGTTGGGAGAGTTCTTCAGCTATTTCCTTTTTCTGTTTCACCATCTCCAAAAGTGTGTGGAGAGCATTGCTCTGCTGGACTGGAGGGTTAATAACAGAAAACACGTTATTTGATAAAACAACAATTCAGCAGGCCCTCCAAATGAATGTTTTGGAATCAATATGTTAAAAAAGCTCAGTCGACAGCATCAGTGGAATAATGATGATTACCAAAGCAAGTGGAAACAATAATGACAACAAAAACTGCGGTTAAAGTAAGGCACAGAAATGCATAGAAATGTATTCAAGCTTCAAAAACGACAATTTAGACAAATTGACAGCTTAGACAACCTTACGGAGGCCAAACATTTGAAGCCAAAACATTTCTTTCAGTTTACCCTTAAAACATTAATTTCATAATTTCAGCTTTAACAAATAGATTCTCTCACCTAAAAAACTGAAGATAAGAATGAGAGTAAGGAGGAACGCAATAATGGCTGCACATGCTAAAAAATAGTGCCGCCTAGTGGAAGTGCATATGTCATTCAGTCTGCTCACACAGGGCCTTCTCACTGGTTGACCTGTTTGATAGACAACTCCCTGATCTTGCATCTGAAGATTCCCATTGGAGGTAGGAGGTGGTGGACGGGGTGGCTGAACACCTGCCAGTGAGAAGTGGGTTTGAGTGCTATAGAAACAAATGAGGATTTCAAAGTCAGACATGATGTACATGACATGATGAAACACCTTTGCTGTGCTGTTCCAAGTGTGTGCGGTGCAGGTCATTGATGGAGTCGACGGAATGGAGCTCAATCTCTGTCAGGTCACGCTCGCTGACACGAACAAACGCTGGAGGAGGAGAAGAAGGAGTGGACTTCATGATCACTCCCACCACTGACAAACAGACAGAGAATGCAAACCTGAGTCAAATATTCCAAAATATTCAAAAATCAATATTTACTTGTCCTCAAGTTGTTTTAAACCCTTATGACTCTCTGTCTTCCATGAAATACAAAAGAAGAAATTTTGCACTATCTCACTTTTCCATGCAATTGCAATGAATGGCGACCAAAAAAGGATCAAATGCACCATGAAAGTCCATACGGCTTCTGCGCTATATTGCAAATCTTAAAGTCATATGATAACTTCACGTGAAAAAAGACTGAAATTTAAGTCATCCAGTAATTGTAATTCCATGGGACAGAGCAAGGAAAACAGTCTTCAGATTTTCACATTTTGTGTTTCCAAGAAAGTCAGTCCTAAGGTTTTAGATGAAATGAGTGTGAATAAATTATGCCAGTATTATAAGTTTGAGTGAACTATTCCTCAAAAACAAGCAAAAGACATTTAGATATGTGAATAAATATTCCCATCCCCATCCTTTAATGGCTGGATGCTAAATTAAGGACAGAGACATTACATTTTACAGTTAAAGCACAGCTTTGTTGATGTTAAATAAAATGTTACATTTGTATAAGTGTGTGGCTATATTGCTGTTGCTTTTGAACAGCTATCTCAAACACTTTGCTAACTTTGATGCATGAATGAAAACCAGTTGAAGTCTGATATTAAATAAACATGGACATTTGTTTGTTTGGTACTGTTCACCACCAAAAAAAAAAAAAAAAAAAAACTCTTTTCAGCCTCTTACATATTTCAGATGAAGACAATAAACAGTGCATTTCATACACCAAACATCTCATCTTATTTAAAAACGGGAAAAAACAGAAACCATGTGATTAGTCTGAGATGAATTTTGGCTGAATAGATTGAAATAAAATCAGCAGCAGGTGATCTCATATGAACTGTTTGATGTCTCTACTATGGCCCAAATATACACTAACTTAACTGAAAATGATTTCTTAGTGGCTAACTGTTGGTGCCTGTGCCCGTGTATAGGTTACTTACCCTCAGGTTGTCTTTTCATCAAACGTTAGTAGACGTCTGTGCGTCGTTGTGTTGACAAACACTAGAGAAAACGCAGTGAAACCGCTGTGATTTGAGTGGTCTTCTCGGACGGTCTAAAACGATCTGTGTCCGTCTCGTCCGCCTGGCACCTCTAACCCTAAACACAGCTCAAAATCCCCAGACCCAAAATAGCTGCAGCCTCATGGACGAGAAGAACGGTTATTTATAGATTTGGGGCCAAACAATCATTCAGTTACATGCAGACTTTGTGTATATTGTGATACAGGCATTAAAACTTTGATATTGGAAGAAAATGGCTTAATATGCAGCTTAATAGAAAGAATGTGTATATCCATTATTTGTTAACTTGTCTTGGGGTAATATAAAAACTACGACATCATTTTCTTTTACTTTTCCTTACAGACTAAGCAGAAATGTTCAGAAGGTAGCTAGCGTTGGGAACTGAGAACAGGTTCTTTTTCAGATTATGTGTGATCGATTCCTGAACGAATGACTCGTATGAGTCGGTTCCTTTTGGTGGATCAAAACTGCATACAGTAGTGACTCGTGAGACCAGCGTAATCCGATTCTCGAGCAAATGAAGGCCTCATACTGAACGCGAAAATTAGGCTCTTATGACGATCCACAAAGAAAAATGAACAAAGCGTTACTATATGTTCATGAAAGTTAAATTAGCGTATACTGACTTGTTAGGCTATATTAGATGACTAGTTAAAGATTCTCATTATGAGTTTTGTTGTTGAGATCAGTTTTTTATATGAAAGAATTGAAAATATTGCTTTTTTATTTGTTTAACAGTGCTATATAATATAGGGGCCAATTAGATATATTATGTCTCCTGTAAACACACCTTTTGTAAAAATTGTATTTCCTCTTTTCATATGATAAATTTGTAAACAGACTAGGCTACTGGAGGCAATAAATTATAAAGTTGGATTTTTATAGCTTTTATTAATTACACTGCATTCAAAATACACATTTTATCTGTTCATGTAAATGCACGAACTGATAAAAATCTAAATGTATTGTGAATGTAAGTCACTTATTTGGATAACAGCGCCTGTTAAATAAACGGAAAATCATTTCTACCCAAATACTTTTTCCTCGAAAGTACTAAAATAATTGTTATATTCCTAACAAAATACATTGTGTTGCTTGTCTAAAAGGAAAGTCTTATGCGCCATCGTTTATCGGAAGATTTATTTGAAGTGGCTGTGGGGAGTTGCTCAACAGCACGTGTATGTTAGGAATTTCAACTACATTTCCCAGGCTTCCCTGAATTTACGCTCCTTGTTTTGCAGGGAAAGCAGAATTACGAGAGTGAAAGTCGAGTCCAACCGAGCTGTCAGTGCCTGCGCTGGACTTTTGAACAACTAGTGTGAAACTGAACGAAGGGCAAAATGCTTGCTCGGGCTTTTGCAAACGGACTCTGTAACCGGCTTCCAAGGGAAACCACGCGGACTGTCGGTCTGAGGGCAACGGGGCGGCAGGATAGGCAAGCTTCCACAGAGGTATGCACGGAACTGGGATCATTAAAAACACCATAATCTATGCAAACGTTAAACAACTTAACCGAAATAAACCGAAGTCTTTGAAAAACCGAGGCAACAAGCTAAAGATAATTTCCTGCAAAGTTCGTAAATGTAAAGTTTTCACTTGGTGCACTTCGGTGTAATGCCTTGACTACTGAGATGATTTTGAATCTAGTGCTCTGCTATGGCTCAGGGTGTCGTTCATGCATGAGAAACACGGGCATCTACTGCGCTGTCCGCTCGAGCTGCTGCGCTAATTAAGAGCACGAGAGCGCCCATCCGTACAGAGTCCTCGCGGCTTTGACTGTGCGTGAATCACTGAAACACACAAGATGCGGTCCGATTCATGTTGTTCCTAAGCAGTGCTCACTACTCCCTAAACATTATTTGTAAAAGTTCACTTCACCTAGCAAAAGGTGTTCATTCGGAACACCCTGTAACGTCATCAAACACAGACAACAGTCGAGTCGCGCAGATTAGGAGTTTCTTGAATCTTAAGCGAAATTATAAATATTACGGCAACTGCTCTGATTTTTTTTAAAAAAAAGTCTTTTCCTCTTTGTTAGTTCATTTTCAGTGGTCCTGTGGTGTGACAAATGAATTATTACATATTATTATTGACATTCCCCACGTAATCTCTCACCAAATATGATCTTATAAAAACTACATGCGTAATAATGTCAATGATAGTGATAAAATAATTAGACTCAATCACTGGTAGTCACAAGGCACTGAATTCTCCTGAATTCTTAAACACACCAGTCTGTGTGTGTGTGTGTGTGTGTGTGTGAAACCTGATGTAATAAAGATAAAGCCTCAAACACACACTCTCTCAGTGGACCAGATAGTGTTCTAGACTCTCATTCAGACTACTTAGTTGACTTTGGACTGGTTTCGTAAACTGTAAATAGCTAATGTGGCCTAATGTGAGGTAAAAGTGGGCGGACTCATGTAGGAGCCAGTCAAGGGTCGTAGCACCTTAAGCTGATTTGATAACTCACACAGGATCTTATTTATTGCAGGATCTAATTATTAAACCCCCAGTGATTCTGAACAACATATAAGATACCATAAAAATGAAAGCTTTTTAAAAAAAAAAAAAAAAAACTATAAATTTTACTATACTGTGTTACTATAATTGTTATTATTATCAAATATATTATTGACTGTATTATATAAATATGAACTTTATCCAACAGGTTTTATTTGAATTGATTTTTCTCTGTATCTAGGTGGCGCTCAAGAAGACCCCGCTGTATGACTTCCACAGGGCTCAGGGTGGTAAGATGGTGGAGTTTGCAGGATGGAGTATGCCTGTGCAGTACAAAGACAGTCATATTAACTCACACATGCACACACGCCAACACTGCTCCATCTTTGACGTCAGTCACATGCTGCAGGTCAGTGTGTAGACATTTAATGTACTGTATGTAGACTAATTCATATGGTTAGTTTTGACCCAATACGTGTTTTAAAAATTAAGTAAAACATCAGCTTAAAATGCCACATTTGACATACAACATTGGCTGTTTATTATTTTGAGATAAGTGTGTCTAATAAATATTCGCTGTTTTCTCCTCATAGACTAAAGTCTTTGGTAGAGACAGAGTGAAGTTTATAGAGTCTCTGATTGTTGGAGACATCGCTGAACTAAAAGACAACCAGGTAAGACACACTCACACAGAGAGAGTTCTAATAACTATCAGCTGTAGTAAAAAAAAAACATGCTTTAGTCATCAAAAATAACATTTCTTTTTCTAGGGGACTCTCTCCCTCTTCACAAACACTAAAGGAGGAATCATGGATGATCTGATTGTGACCAAGACAGATCAGGGTTACCTGTATGTTGTCTCCAATGCTGGTTGTGCGGACAAAGACTCTGCTCATATGCAGGCCAGTAACAGTTAATGATCATTAAACATATTCATTTACTTGATTCTGATTGATCAAGCATTCAAATATTTGTGTATAATGACTGAAAATATTAACCCCATTAAACACCACAAGGGGGCGTCAAAATTCCTTAACATTTTTCATTTCCAGTTGTTTTTAATAATAATATTGTGTGAAAATCTGATTATTTTAATGCAGTCGGTCTGTTAATAAATTGTATTTGAATATATTTATTTGCTTACACATGTGTTTGTTCAAATGTATGTGTGTTTGTTTGTAGGCCAGACTGCAGGAGTTTAAAGCAGCAGGTCATGATGTAGATTTAGAGTTCATGGAAGAAAGTCTCATTGCTCTGCAGGGTAAGTCATGGGTCTGTGGTATACTTACATGGTTATACTGTCCACATTCCTGGTTTATGTTTTTACAATACATTGGTGTGTGTGCTATTTAAATGCATTATGTACATTTTTGGGGCATTCGTTTCGGCAATGATTATATGTTTATTAATGTGTACGCAGGCCCATCAATGGCCCAGGTTCTGCAGAAAGGTGTGGGTGATGACCTCAGGAGGTTGACCTTTATGACCAGTGTTTTGACCCCAGTGTTTGGCATCCAGGGCTGCAGGGTCACACGCTGCGGATATACAGGGGAGGATGGAGTTGAGGTGTGTGATCTCCATCTGAATGTATGACAACTATACTGAAATTATTTACTATTATTCAAAAGTTTGAGGTTTTTAACTTAATACTTTTATTTAACAAGGATGCGCTCAATTGGTCGAAAGTGTCAGTAAAGACATAATGTTACAAAAGATTTCTATTTCAAATGAATGCCTTTTGTTTAAAGTTTCTATTCATCAACGAAAATAATATATCATGGTTTCTACAAAAATATTAAGCAGCTCAACTGTTTTAACATTGATGATAAAAGTAAATGTTTCTTGAGCCCCCAAATCAGCATATTAGAATGATTTCTGAAGGATAATGTGAATGAAAAAATGAGTTAGCTTTAATAGCAAAGTCTCATTTGGTAAATTGCTGGTTAGGTTTGAAACCCGCCACAGGGTGTCCGGTAAGAGACTTGG